>KI628740.1:8457-31510 GCA_000503235.1 Sclerotinia borealis F-4128 | reverse complement strand
TGGAGCTTTTTTTTAGATTTTCCCCAAAAAAAAAGTGGTCTGAGAGAAGAGTATTAGAGGTTTTGTTTTTTTGCATTTTGTTGTAGCTTTGGAGGCGGCTGGGAGAGAGGAGTTGACTTCGAATACCGCTAGTAATTTGCAAAGTATATTAGTTTCTTCTTCCTCGACCTTCCTCTTTTACCCCGCCATTCCATACTAGTAATATCTTGGAGACATGGGAAGTATGAGGGATGTATATAAGAGTTCCTCATACTCTTTCGGAAAGAACCAGAACCAACTAAAACGCAATAGAGACAGGGATGGCTTTCTCAAAGACCTTGCCAACCAACCACTATTTTATGATACCGATGTTACTCGAATTCCTAAACATCCAAGTTTCGACGATGACAATTATAATAAAACAGTAAAATAAGATTCGACTGTGAAATATAGATCAAGGAAGAGGATTGAAGACGGGGGCTTCCAGTGCTGTATTATCATGTTTTTGGTTTCGATTTCTCGGTTGATAAAGGGGATATTCAACGATGACAAGAGATCCAGAATTAGATGAGATAAATTGCATACACAGAACACCTTGGGATAAGAAACACCAAAGAATAGTACAGAGCGCAAAGCCCCAGATCCAGAACCACGCACCCCCCATACATCGATAGCTCGTCGACCTTAAGACGGCAAAAAAAGTCTTTTTTTCTTCATCATCTATAATTAGCAATTCCGAAAATTTCCGAGTTCTTGGATGTTCAACCATATTATCATACAACATGTTCTTCATTTCATCATATGTACCCACAGCTCCAATGCCAGGAGTTGTAGCTATACAATGAATATATATATACACCAAGGCCAAAGCGGGGATAAACTTCACAAGCAGCTATAGAAGCTGATGGAAACTTGACGTTAATTAACGTTTATCTAATCATGCACCCCTCTCAATATACATACCGCTTTGCAGTGTAGGCAGTAGTGCGAACTGGTTTTTAAACTGGCAGTTTGAAGGGTCGTAGTTTAACTGGCAGTTGAAGTTACACAAACTAAACCAACTACTACTCGAGTAGTTGGAACCGCCAAACTAAACTAGCAATCTAACTAGTTGACTGATTAAACTGATAGTTCAGTTTGTATATTCCAGCTGCCAGTTCAACTACTGTCTACACTGCTGCTTTGCTATAGCTACTTGTACGAGGATATAGAGGTATGGCAAACTCGAGTACGAGTAAAAGCTTCCCTTCCCACTACACGCGTCTAGTTGAGAATCGTGAATCACGTACACCGGCCACGCAATTTTCTATTGGATGGTACTTACGAACTTACGAGCCTGTGAATGGTGTATGTATTGATACTGTAGGCATTGGTCTGTCATTTGACATGCTTTGAGCTTGATTCTTTGCAGAAAACTTAGGGTGAAGAAAGAGCTATACAGTAAATTAGAGCAGTGATTAGTCCAGAGATTGAGGATGAGGACGAAGATGACGAGTATAAGGATAACGAATATGTAAATTATGAGGATCCATCGAGGATAAATCAAAGAAATTTTGTTTTGTGGATTTAGTAGAAAGGCTAACTGGTAGTATCATTATTTACTTGATTTTATTTCTCCTTCCTTACTCGAGTCGAGTAAATAGTATTATATTAGCAACAAAATCAGATACAGTTTGTACAAGAAGGACATTTTTACATTCTACACTTACATATATTTATAGATTGACACAACGGTTTCTTTCGCAGTTATGTCACCGGGACGGCGGTTCGAAAGGGGGTGGCGTGTTGGGTCATTCACGATAATTCTGTATTCATATGAAAACTTGTTAATATGATATTCGAACCACAATCGATAATTAGAAGTGAGAAAATTGTAAATGGCAATAGTAAGGATCAGGGCTAGCTAGATATGATTTGAAGATAGTGACAGCGACAGTGATATGACACAGAGATGAGATAGATGATCATGCTTTGAAACGAACATTCTTCCAAATATCTAGATAAGTTTCTACTTACTATAACTAAGACCAACAAATTCAAGTCAAATATCCACACATTCTGAGGCTAGGCCGGATTACTAGTATGTGATGTGATATGATGTGATTTTCCGGTTGAAAGAAACACAAGAAAGACAAGAAAGACTGGAGGAATCATGAATTGAGATTAAAATACTGTAAAAGTTTAACCAACGCAGAATATGTCATACGGTAAATGGTATACCAGTACCCCATGAGCAATATCAGAAATTGTGATCAGGAATTAGGATGGCTAATATAAGATTTACCTAATCATACCATACTGTACATTGTAAAAGAGAGCCTTAGAGAGGTGAGGAAACCCCGCTTCGCCTATAGCTATAGCTATAGTTATCGATATCAATGTCAATGTCAATATCAATCCAATATCAATCTACTCAATCCATATTACTTCAATCAAGAGCAAGAGTAAGCATCAATTACCCGTTCTATCTCTACATTTGGAATCCCTTTCGAATCTAAATCCTATCCTCGCATGATACACCCACCACACGCTCTACATCTCCCTCGTCCCATCTCCCATCTCCCATCTCCCCTATCTCCTCGTCCCATCTCTCGACTCAGAGTCCCATGCTCTATACCAGTAATTATGCAATAACACCTTCCAAGTTTCTTCCTTCCAAGTTCCCACAGACCCCATCCATCTATCCCATTCCACTTCATGCCACCACATCCCATCACATCCCATCCCATAATCAAATCAAACCAAATCAAATCAACATAAAAGCCCCCCCAGGCCCTCCATCTCCATCTCCATCTCCATCTAAATCCTTTCAAAGTTTCCCCATTCTCGAATGTCGAATGTACGAAGAAGAAAAACAATACTATTACTATTACCATTCATTACATAGACTTGTGTTCCAAACTTATATCCCAAACTTATATCCCAAGCGTACATAGCGTATTGTATCCCAAATATCAGCTCGTTGAGTCTTTGAGTCATTAATCCGAGATCGTATATCATAGTAGAATCATTGATGCAGGTATATAGTATAATAAAAAGGAAAAGGAAAACGGCAGTAAATTGTTATTATATCATATCAAGACAGGATGATACAGGATGCGATGATATAAATAAGATAAACTCGTAATACTCGAGTACCCATATTCCCACTAGGAAACTTCCTAATCATTACTCGAGTAATGGAAAAGAGTATGTTACTCGAGTATATGTATTCGATCCATCGCAGAAAATATATTCTTGCAAAGCCCTTCAAATCTCTTTAAGTCCCTTAAGGATATTCAATTTCCTATATACCTTCAAATCCTCCAACCATACCCTCTGCATACACAAAAAGGCGGCTCTATCATACACCCTTCACCCTTCACCCTCCACCAATATCCCCCTCGCATCTCCATCTCCATCTCCATCTTCATCCCCCCTCCATCCCCCCCTCATATCTCCGGAATAGATATGGCAATATCTTCTCATCTTCTTACCTTCTTACCTTCTCATCTTCTCATCTCAATCTCAACCTCAACATCGACATCGAAACCACAATCCAAACTAGAATCATAAAGAGTACTTACTCTGTTGTATTGTATTGTATTATATCACGAAGCATAGATCCTTTCATCACATCCATCCCAATTACATCACATCATCACACCCCAATCCACATCACATCCATCACATCCCAATTCACACCAATTCACATCCACCCCAATCCACATCATCAAACCAAACCAATTTAAATAAAAAAATCATTTTCATTTTCATTTTCATCCATCTATCAATCCATCTATCCATCCATCCATCCATCATCCATCTATCATCACACTCATATCACCTGAGAACCAGGCCCGCTGGCCACAATAAACGAGGAGAAGAGAGGTAAGTCTATCTCAATATACACTTAAAAGGAAAAACGCTGAGGGAAGTTGATTCAACCAAACCGACTAACCGACTGACTGAGTGACTGGCCGACCAAAGTGTGAAAAATGCCCACATGAGGTATGTATGTAGGTCAGTCTTGAGTTTTGGAAAGTCGAAAGTCCAAAAAAAAAAACAAAAAAAAAGTGTATCCGCGAGCCATAAAGTCTTCCAAATCTACATCAAACCTATCTGGTTTGTGATCCAACCACATTATTCAACACACATTTCGAACCACATCTCTCCCCATGAATTATTATCCTCATAGTACCCCATATCCATCCCCATTCGCGAATCTCCATATCCATATCCAGCCATAATAGGTAGATAGATCAAAGCGCATTGCGCAATTATTCAATGATTGGATCTTCACTTGGCGCCCCCGCACCCACACCATCCTCTTTTTTCTGACCCGCGCCATTCGCACCTCCAAAGGCCCAACCCATCCAACTTGCTCTCTTAGCCTTTGTCTTATCCTCTTCTTCTTTATCTTGAACCAATTGTAATTGTTTTGGTTTATTACCCGCGAATTTTCTCGTTTCTTTTCGTGCAGGACTGGTGCTACTAGGCGGTGTGCTGACCTCACCGCTATCTCCGCTTATACTACTACTTTCGCTCTTCACACCCGGGAAATTACCAGCTGTGGGGACTTGACCTAGGGATGGATGGCGAGTGGTGGGTTTACCGGCCATGGGGCCTGCACTGAAAAAGGATTGCGAGTGTCGGGGTGTCTGGGGTCCATGGAGGGGTGGTGAAGTTTGTCCACCTCGATACATTTGGTTCACGATTGAAGCTCCACCGCCTGTGTATTGTTCGGATTTAGGACGGACTCCCTGTCGAACACTTGATGAACGGCCAACTCCGAATGGAATGCTAGGTGCTGTTTCGGGATCATTATTGAGGGTCGAATGGCTTATGGGCATAACGGATTGAGGACGTGGTTTGCGACTACCCATAGCTACAGTCTTCGCACGCTGAAGAATGGATGTACCACTAGCTTGCTCTTTTGGTGGAGGTGGTGGAAGATCTTTATCCTTATTGGCAGGTCCTTTGATATCTCCAGGTTTGAAGTCCGAGTCGAGAATTGCTTCGAAATCCTGGTGCTGTAGGAGTCGCTCGATAATTTTGTTGATATATAATGTTAAAGCTTTGTTTTGGTCCTTGGCAGTTTTCAACTCGCCTTCAAGGCGACGGTATTGATCATTTTCGCCTTCAGTGTCGTTAAGTTCAGAGAGTTCATCTGCGAGAGACGCTCCTGGGGATCGTCCTCGTCCTTCAAGAGCATTCAGCGCATCGGCGTTTGAAGAGGAACCCATGTATTCGAAGTGATCCTTGGAGAAATCGCCATTTAGAGTCTTTTCTTGTAAAAGTAATTGGAAGCTCTCATTGTCTTCCATCAATCTTGCATTCGTCATTCGTGCTTCCAAGAGTAATTTTTCAACTTCTTGCATTCGTCCACCTCCCATATTCTCAGATTCTACCATTTTGATCTGAGCTTCTGCCAATTCTAGTCGTAAAGATTCAATAAGTCTATCTTTCTGTAGGAGTAATTTGGAATTGTTGCGAGAATCGCTGCGATTTAATCCGGATGGAGGAGCGAATTGGCCACTTTCGACGTTCGGGGAAGAATTATTTGCTTTCAAATTGTTAGCACAATAGATTGTGTATCATGTAATGCGACAACTTACAGCGTCTAGACAATCTTGATTCTTCATCCGACGAAGATCTTTGCGACAGAGAATCCTTTAATCGCTGAATGATTGTCTGCATCTCTTCCTCTCGATTGCCCATTTCTTCCCTCTCCTTGGTCATGGAACTTCTCTCGGCCTCGTAAATCGATTCCATCTCCCTCTTTTGTCGAAGAGCATCTCTCTTTTCATTGAGTAAAGTCTCTAGTTTCTCTTCGTTCTCATGTAAACGATCCTCCAGTTTCCCTTGATCCTGTAAAGCTTCATCAAATCTTGATTGAAGAACTTGAGCTTGTTTCTGGAATTGCTCCGATGTAGTTTCGGTTTTTCGAAGTCTCTCTTTCAAATCATCCAAGAGAGCAATATTTTCGGCCCTTGCATCATCATCTGCAACATATGGTACACTATTTGAACTGAGATTAGAAGTACCAGCGCCTGGTCGTTGCATGGCAGCTCGTGCAGATAATGGAGTACCACTGCGTATTGAGCGACTTCGTGCGTGTGTTCCGTTTGTAGTAGGGGAAGATGGCTTTGTTGGTGACGAAGTTCTTGTTGGGATACCGGTACTTGAGGTATCTGATGAAGTTCTGCGCCCAGTTCCTAAAGCCACGGGTGGTTTCTTTGTAGCTGCCGACATTGCGACTGCTTGTATCTTGTATCCTGTAAATTGAATGAGGGTATAATTAAGATAATGAAACTGTGATTTCGTAACGAGTAATTGATGTGAAACGTATACTTTTAAAAAGTAGTAGAGAAAGTGGTGATTACTGCGATTGTAGCAATATCACAATATCACAATGGCAAATAATCTTATGGATCTGGTTTGATTATTGATTATTGTTGCATGAATGTAATAATTTATTATTACTTTGAGTTGCTGTTACCGATTGAGCTATTCCTGGACTTCGTTATATGCTAAGCGTACCGGTGGTAGTAGTAGTAGTAGTAGTAGTAGGCTGTGATTCTTGGTTGTTGGGGAGCAGTGGAGTGGGTGGGCCAGTGGCTAATAACTTGTAAGGGACCAAGCAAGTAGACAAGACTAGTAAGATAATAGTTACAACGCCGCTCCCGTTTATATGTAAATATGTAAATTTGGAAGCTTTATTATATCGTTATAATGAATTGAGTCAGATTTTGAATGAGGTACAGTAAGATACAGTGACAGTGCGATTAGATGTCGTTATGATGTATGAGTATCTTGTTCATCATATCCCGTATATAGTTTACCGCCCCAACATGAATGAACGGTTGGTGCGGTTGAAAACAAAATGCTGGGTATCGTTGGACCAAAGTGCAAGAATGGGCTGCATATCACAACTAAAGTAACTAACTGGAGGTGAAGTGAAGGGAGGGTGAGATGACTGGTGAAGGATGAACCCAAGGATTTCGATATGAAAGGAGGAGTTATTCTTTTTACACGTGTCCAAGACTCCAAACCCCTTAATGTTTATTATCACAGTTTCTATTTCTCCTATATTATATAGAAATGAATAATTAATCTATAGATATTCATTATGTACTGTACCTTGATATGGTCTGGATGTTTGAATCACTGGCTGTTCTCCATACTAAATTGGCTCTTTGGGCCATGCGTTTTGATGAATGCATGATTATTCCAATCTCCGTTGCTTCACCGTTTTCATAAGGATATTTGGTTGGTTACTAGGGATATTCTAAGGGAAGAACGAAGGACTTCTTAGAAATTCGTTTTCAGTCTCATGAGGAGAATGAAATGATCGAAATCTTTTGCCAGTAGATTTCTCATCCATATCATGAGTGATATTGATGGTGATGCAGCACTTTGGTCAAGGTTGACCCTCGGCGCCTTGGGACTGGGACCTGGGTACCTAGTAGATATTGTGAAATGATATGAATTCGAATATGGGGATTCCGGGAATCTGAGATTATCATTTATTGGTCTTCAAGTATAGGTATCTATCTCAGCGTGATACTTACAAAACGTTGCAGGACCCTCTTACACTTTAATGTCTCCGTAACAAGGAAAAGTACAGACAATCTGAACTTCCTTCCTGTACCTACCTAGTCATCTAAAGTGCATTCGGATGATATCACGTGATAACGAGCAACGTGATTTTTGTCGTACCTGAGGGTCTAGCCAATTCAGGTCTTAGCGTAGTTCACCCTAGCGTCGCACACTTTGAAAATATCGAGAACTTTTCGAACTTCAAAATTTACTCTCCATCCCCAACGACAACACCAATTTTCACAGTCCAACACAGCCGGAGCATTACCAATTCAAAACCGCAGAGATGGCCCCAACAAATAAGAAAGCTAAGAAGACCGCCGACTCCATCAACAGTCGTTTGGCACTCGTCATGAAGTCCGGAAAGGGTACGCAAATGATTTAATCCTGCTCGAAATACGATTCACAAAATACTAATTCTTTAACTTACAGTCACTCTCGGATACAAGTCTACTCTCAAGCAACTCCGATCTGGCAAGGCCAAGCTCGTCATCATTGCTGGAAACACCCCTCCTCTCCGCAAATCTGAGCTCGAGTACTACTCTATGTTGTCCAAGACTCAAGTTCATCACTTCTCCGGTAACAACGTACGTACATATATATATTTCATTTGTTGAACATCCGTCCATCGATCAGAACCTATTTAGGTCTGGGAGGACATTACCCAGCGATAAAGTCTTTCTAGACTTTGGAGGGTATTCATTTGCTTACTATTTTGTTTCTTATAGATTGAGCTCGGTACTGCTTGCGGTAAGCTCTTCAGATGTTCCACCATGGCTGTTTTGGATGCTGGTGATTCCGATATCCTTTCGAGCCAAGCTGCATAGATTGGGAATATCTATCACTAGTGTTGGTTGTCGAGGTGGAGAAATTCTAGATGAAGGACCAAGATCAGTCATGATTGACTGACTTTTGAGGTGTATCATTGTGCATGTTCTGCATAGCTTTATAGCATCACGAAATGTTATATCTTGATTCTAGAATCTTGTTTCTTCTTCTACTTGCTGAGTGATGTATTTCTATTGTTCCGTTTTGATATACTTGTAATTCGATTCGACTTCAAAGTGACTCATATCGACTCACATTGAAACTTGAAGGATTTCATTCCGAAGGCCGGACTTTCTTGAGAACCGGACACCGTTGCTGGAGAACTTGATGCTGACAATTTGATGGCGACATTGATTATATATAAACCCCAAGTGACTCCGTTATGAGACATTGATACCTTTCTCTTCCCTTTAATTTCTACTTGATTTGAAATACAATTTGCCACTATTCGCACTCTCCGGAACTCCAGAGATCCTATTTGGGTAATTTTGCCTCGAAGCCCTAAAGGTAGTTCGCTTATAATCTCAATTAAGGCCTAGCGTCTTTTTTGATTTGTAACGCTGAGAGATTCAAAGCAAAGTGACGGTCGCCTTTTTCGACCATCCACCGACAACAACACCAACAAGTCCCTCTAGAAATTATTCAAGATGGCCCGCCGCCCAGCGAGATGTTACCGTTACTGCAAGAACAAGGTGTGTAAATCTCATTATACACCATCAGACGTTTTCCGAAGTGTGCGAAATGGATTTGAAGGATTCTCGACGACTCGATCGCTCATCACTATTTATCCACGGTTTCGCGAATTTATTGGAACGGCGCCAAATCTACGATCGCAGAATATGAAGGAGTTGAAAGATTAATACTGATCAAATTATCTCTATAGCCATATCCTAAGTCCCGCTTCAACCGTGGTGTTCCAGACCCAAAGATTCGTATCTTCGATCTTGGCCGCAAGAAGGCAAATGTTGACGAGTTCCCTCTCTGCATCCACTTGGTGTCCAACGAGTATGAACAATTGAGTTCCGAGGCTTTGGAAGCCGCCCGTATTTGCGCCAACAAGTGAGTTCAACCCGAATCAAAGACGTCGAAGAGAGAAATATGTTCGGAGTGGAGATGGAATAAAGAAAAATGATATGGGAAAGATCAAGTGGGATTATTGAGTCGGAAACTAATATCATTTTCAACAGGTACATGGTTAAGTCCGCAGGAAAGGAATCCTTCCATCTCCGTGTCCGCGCTCACCCATATCACGTCGTCCGTATCAACAAGATGTTGTCTTGTGCTGGTGCCGATAGATTGCAAACTGGTATGCGTGGTGCTTGGGGTAAGCCAAACGGAACTGTTGCCCGTGTCAACATTGGTCAAATCATCTTGTCCATTAGAACCCGTGATTCTTGTAAGTTTATATCAAAATCTTGGTACATTTACAATATCTAATAACAACGTCACAGTCCGTCCCAACGCTCTCGAGGCCCTCCGCAGATCCCAATACAAGTTCCCAGGTCGCCAAAAGATCATTGTTTCCAAGAACTGGGGTTTCACTCCTCTCCGTCGTGAGGAATATATGGAGAAGAAGCAAAGCGGAAAGGTCTTGGTCGATGGTGCATATGTTCAGTTCTTGTCCAACCACGGCAAGTTAGCAGACAATGTTCGTCGTTTCCCAGCCGCTTTCGAGTCAGAGGCGTAAATTGAGTTCTTGATATTAAGAAGGAAATTCGGGCTATGATGACATTTGCTTTTCGGATGTGGAATATGGAATTTTACACAGCTTCATAGATCACATCCAGAATAATAAATCGTTTCTTTAAAGTTAAAAGCAATGATCTAGAACTTTATGCATTTGCATGTGATTGTCTTCAATTGTGTTTTCCGTCGCAGAATTCCGCATAGTATGATCCATTCTCAACACAGACCTTCAGTTTTGCCGCCAATTATGATAATACCTGAAGTTATGTATGATGTATCGTTCGAGCAGCTTCAAGAAATTTCCCGTCTTTTTCAAGGCGACCACATTCCCACCCACCCCATCCATCCAATAGCCGCTTTCATATTCATGTTAAGAAACACAGATATCTACATACAATACCGTGCTCGAGTGAGTGAGTATCTATATCTATCTAGCCACCAAAGCTCATATAACAAAGTTATCGACACCTGAAGCGAAGAAAAGGTAATCAAGTCGAGTTTCAAGCCCAACTCACCCCAGAATTGCCTATTCCATCCCTTCCCAGATTATGGGTTTTCCGAACATGGCTTTCACTTCATTCACTTCATGTATTCACCATCACCATCACCATCACTGTTGTTATTGAAATGCCTTCGCATACGGATATGAATGAGGCTTGCTCTTGCTCGCTCTTGCGACACATTAGGGAACCTCCGAGTATAACAGCGCAGGAAATTTCAAAAAAAAAAAAAAAAAAAAACAAGGTCCTGATCTCTAGGGAGGCTTTGTTTGAGTGTTGGTTGTGTCACCGTGTGTGTTTCTAAGATGGAGTTTATTTCGTGTCGTGGTTGAGAACTCGGATACTATACTATACTATACTGCAGTCTCCCTCGACACTGAAGCTTGTACTGTGCTGTTATTTGGGTTGCGAGTTGCGAGGAGTGTGGGTGGTTGGTGTTGGTGTTGGTGGAGATGGTTGGAAGAGAATTTGGCGGCGAGGGGTTGGAGAGATGAGAGATGTTTTTGGAGTGGAGTGGAGGGATGTGGTGTCATTATATTTGTTATATTTATTATAGTGTGGGTTTTCAAAGTAGGGTCTTGCTTGCTTGTGATGTTTACGCTGCTACTCTGCCGATTCTAGTTCCTTGCTGATGGTGACTCTTCATTTGCCTCTTGGTATACCGATTTTTCGAAGTGTAGAGTGAGCTTCACTCGCTTCACTCTATTCGCTTCAATGCTTTTACTTTCCCAAAGCGAAGTGCGGTTTCGAATCGATATCGATATCAAGCTGGTAACGATTCACGTGGCAAATAGATCTCAACACTTTCATCTTACCACCAACATTCAATAGCATCTCCGTACCGTCTCCACGGGATCTGAAACGGGATTTGAATTGGTAGGGAATGATTAGAAATTGTACCTTTGGAATCTTACCATACCTAGCCTATCAATATCATCACCATATGATTTGTCCAGCCCGACTATATTTAATTACTGTCGGAGCCTATGAGAGAGAACAGTTCTTTCATAGGAGATAGGTTGCCTGGTAAGTATCCGATGCTAATTGGAGTTGCGTCAACCACCCCGCACTTCTCCCATTATCTATCCAGCCTTCGCATGCAGGTGTGACAGCAGCTACAACACTTGATGGGTTCGTTCCTCAGTTGAGTAATCACATTGCATAGCATGTGAAATCATAGGAGTTGTGCAATTTGTAATCGATTTAATGTTCATATGAAAGTTTGAGTTGATAAGTAGAGCTTTGGCGCGTTGAATTACACTTTTTCAAAACATGTTTCTTTCAACGCAAATCCTTTGGATACCAAATTAAAAATCCTTCGATCACTCGATCAAAATGACACAACCAAGCGCAGCATGTTGCCAAGGTACTCCAATATCATTGCATGGACCAGAATATAAACTCACGGGAGAATTCATCGAAATTGATGAGACGAAATATTGTATTTTCTCCTCTCCCTCACTCGAAAGTAACTAATTCAATACAGATGTGACCGGACCCACAAATGCCACATCCGCTATCCTCTTAGTTTACGACATCTTTGGTTTCTGGACACAAACCCTTCTTGGCGCTGATATTCTCTCCGCTACCAAAACTTCGTCTTCTCCTCAGGGTATAAGAGTGTTCGTGCCTGACTTTTTTGGTCCAGGCAATGAAGCGGATATCGCGTATTGGCCTGCGAATACGGAAGAGAAGTGGGATTATATCTTGAAGGTATTTGAGGAGCAAGCGGAGAAGGGAAAGAATATGAAGAAATTGGGGGAGTTTATGAATATTTTGAGAGAAAGAGATGAATCAAAGAATGTGAATCGTTGGGGGGTTGCTGGGTATTGTTGGGGCGCAAAGGTTCGTATTTTTTTTGCTCGAATTCGTTGTACCCAGCAGAGTGAAGGAATGATGTACAGGATCAAGGACTAACGAGGTATGAATAAATAGATAGTGACACTAGCTTCACAAGAAGGAACCATCTTCAAAGCAGGAGCACAAGCGCATCCATCATTGGTAGACCCAGAAGATGCCAAATTGGCAACTATTCCACAAATTGTCCTACTGAGCAAAGATGAGGATAAAAATGTTTGTGCCACCGGTCCCAGAACGAGGTCATATCATACATACTGATGATATATCTGTAGCAATGTAAAGCATATGAGAATAACCTGAAGGTCGGTAAGTACTTTGAGGCTTTTGATGGTCAGGTACATGGTTGGATGTCTTCAATGTGAGTCACTTAACTCGAAAATCTCTCAAAGAAACCCCACTAATCAGGATTCTCAAACCAGGGGAAATTTGAAAAATCCAAAGACTCGTGAAGAGTACTTTCGTGGATACAAGTTATGGAGTGATTTCTTGGCCAACTATCTATGAATGATCGGGTGATCTTGTCGAACAGATTGGAGCTCGAAGTTTTCGGCATCGAACAAACCTACCTGCATGTAGTTGGGATGTAATCAAAAATCAATGAGAAAACGACTTTTGAAACTGTATAAAGTGTCCTAGTGGAGGTCTTCAAAAACGCACTCACTTGTGACTTGAGGGCATCAATAGTATGACTGTGACCGCGAAAAGAAGGAGTAGAAGGAGTAGTGGTCAAGCCAAGCCACTTTTGGCTCAAAGTTATAAGGGAATACGCGTCGAGACCTGTAGTGTATGAAATTAGGGACGCCCGTTAATTTTGATACCACGAAGAAATATCGATGGCACAGTGAATCCGATGGTTTGATGGTTGTATGTGTAGAGGCCATGATAGATAATATGCGCATATAGGGTATACCATGCTTGTTCTGATGTTGGATTTGATGGATTTATGGCGCACCAAGAAGTTTGATATGCTTTCTACACGTGACCTCGCGTTTAGCTTGGCATCTAGTGTGGCGCGTCTCGTAAGCCGGTACTCATAGCTTGATCTAATAGATCATCTTCATTCCTACTCCCTTTCTCCTCCTCCTCCTACATCCTTAACCATTCCCAACATCGTCGTCCTGATCATCAGCATCGCAAAGCTAGCTCATCCAGAGATCACCGGCAATATGTTGGTACTGCCCGCCGGGAGGAAGTTTAGCAGGAGCAAATCAATGTACAATGGATATCTAACAAACGAATATTTCCTCAGTACTACTCGAGTAGTTTCGAACACTTGGTTCCAGTACTGGAACTTCTATGAATGAAAGCAGGCAAGGTTGCCGCTAGACAACTGGAGATCCAAACGCAATCAATATTGTTGTGGAAAGCTCAGTATTTGTTTCGAGGCCTTATTACAATTGGCACAATTGATGAACTCGTCAATGGACTACGGGCGGAAATTCACAAGCCGATGATACCGGAATTGGTCAAATTGGAACAAGAGATGCGCGCTGATTACGATCCACGATATTGTGTAGCTAGGAGACAAGCAGATACCGAGGCGGAGGAGAGACCGAACAACGAGCTGACCGATGCTGAAAAGGCTAAGGATAACCCAACAAAGTCTTGGAAGAGAAGTTCCTGTTGTTGAGAATACTAGGGAAGGAGACGCCATTCTAGTCATCATTCCTGATCGTCACGAACTCTAAATAGTCGCAGATACTCTTCGCCTCGAGTCAACTTACGCGGAAGGTCCCGAGTCGACGATCCACCAACTAGAACATTCGATAGACTTGTCGCCATAGGAAGAAGCGAATCTGCCTCCCAGGAAAAATCTAGGGTTATGGACGGCGCAGCCCCTCTCCCAAAGCATTATACTTGCCTGCTGCAGAAAAGCCATCTGTGAAGCAGCCAACTTGGAATTACCGATGGCGTGGTGAGGAACAAGAGGGTCCTATTAATCCTGTTGTCAAAACTATACAACTACAACACTGGGGCGCGGTTCACAAATACGACTTGGTGATAAACTAAAGTACAATGTTTATGATAAGTACTGGAGAAATGTGTTATCCAACTGGATCAAAGTGGGTTCATTCTTGTGAATTGGCCCAAGAGCTTTGATTCGAAAGTATACTTGTCAAGTACTTTTCATTCCTTAGTAAGTTGTTGATAGGTGGTCCTCTCAATTTCTCGTTCCGAACATACTTTTCTTCGTTTTGATATCTTCTCCAGACGCCATTTCAATCATTGTACTTAAGAGTAACCGCCTTGTATCTCTCTATCTTGCAACTTTACATGGTTTCAAATATCCCGGTCCAATGTCAACTTAAGGCTTTCTCAAGCCTCAAACCCGGATGGAACAAGAAGTGCATTTGAATATCTAGAATGAGTTAGAGTATCAAATGTAATCCGGGCATCAAGCTACGCTCCCGGTAAGCAATAGCCTTGCAATCATTGGCCGTTTAAATATTTAAGCACCAAGTGAGAAGTTCAGTTCGGACAATTCCCAAAACACTCCTTAGAGTTCCAAGCTTAACCATCGTTTGATATTCTATTGGTCCTGAAGTCACTCATCTGTATTTAGCCTTATAGAAAGCCATACGCAGCGGTCAACCAAAAGGTCATTGTGGCACAGAACACACAATATCTAATGCCAACCACTCATTCGTTGCAAAATCATTTTTATTGGCTAGATAGCTTCCATTTTCCGTGCCGGATATATGCATGGTGAGGCTTGTTGTCGTACAGGTTATACAAGGGCGGGGATTGATAACTTAAGTGTTGAACTTCATCTCATTTTATACCATGTTCCTTTACTTGACTTTATTTACAAGACCTTATATGCAAACTCAGTACCCAAATCTCGCTCGAACTAATTGAATTGAATGCCTCGCACTCGCAGTCGTCAAACTCGTCTTTCTCGACGCAGTCCACCTCGTGAAGCGAATACTGGAAATGGCGTTCGGTCTAAATTGAAGGAAAGTGATATATGCGTTGGATGTATCGTATGGCTTCCTCCCAAAATAGAGGGGGATGGATCTCTGGTGTGTGTTCGCGGTAAAAGTTGCTGCAATGGTAAGAAATTGGATGATGATGGATATAACCACCCTGTAGTGATTTTATATTACAAGGATACTACTTGTTATATTGCTATGGTATGGAAACCCCTTGATCTCGCTTAAATCTGTATATGTGTAGGTAAAAGCTACTGAAAAAGATGAAGCTGACATACACGACACTACCAGATCACATCCAAAACTCGACGAAATGTATATACCTCAAAACGCATCCAAATATCCCAAAATCCTCCCGATCCTGACGATCTCGATCTCGATCCTGAATGCAAGTTATATCTCGAGACGGGAGAAATGAATAAAACATCGTTTATTATCATCGAACATCTTTTCCCAATTCAATTTTCTATACTTCGCTCCATTAGCTTCAAACCTCAATCGAGAGCTTTTGACACGAGGTTACGTAAACAGAGTTATGTGGAGTTGGTGGCCATGTTTGATATGGATGAGGGTATGATGGAATGGGTGGATACGGGGATTGTAAAAGCGAAGGATGGGAATGGTGCTAGGAGAGGACAGAGGGAACAGAGAGTTACGTTTAGGGATCCATGGGAGGAGATCAGGGGAGATACAGCGACAGCGACTAGTAACCGGGAAATTGCAAGACAGTCGCTGGCTCGGGAAACTCGAAGACAATCGCGAGATCAGAGAATTTCCTCGGAACCTACTCCTACTACAACAATTCCTGCTCTCTCATCAATACCACGAACTCAAGCAACCCTCCCCGCAACACCCAGAGAAGAATGGTATTCCTACGATCGATCTCAGGCTATCCTTCGCAATCTCGCAAACGAAAGAGATGCACTTCTTCAACATCAGCCTCCACCGTACTCGCTTTCTCCCATCACCCAAATCCAAAGTACCTGGCATCAACAAACACAACTCCCATCTCGTCCCTCTCGCTTAAATTATCATGCAGCGCTCCCTTCGGTAGAACGCTACGATCGCTCGCATTGGGATGCAAGGATTAGGAATATGAATATGAGGGTGCATGATTTGGAACATGGAGGTAGGGGTGGGGAGGAGGGGAGGGGAGATGGTGGGGGAGTGGGGTGTGATGGGGGTTTGTTTGTTAAGTTGGTGGGGGTATTTTTGGGGGTTGGAGGGTTGGTTTGGTGGATTTGTGGGAGGTAGGGGGATTGGAGATGAGTATGGAGGTGGAGGAGGGGAGAGGGGTTGGGAAGGAGGGAATGGAAGCCTGGGAAGGTATTATTTGAGATAATAAGGTGAGGTCTGTGAAGGGGTTTTCGGGTATGTATATGCATGGTTTGACTGCGGTATCTTGGGGTATATGTAAGGCGTTGAGGTTGAGCGAGCTAATCAAAACACAACGGTTTTTAGTGGGAAGTTGAAGGGAGTCATGAATGGAAATTGAGTATATTGTGGTATGGATAATCATGGTATTGCACAGTAATGCATAGCGCGGAGTGGAACAATCGTAATGATGATCTGGCTCTTGTTCTTTGCATACAATTCTTCTGAATTTTCCCTGCCTTAGGCTATCCTATCTTACCAAGGATACTCACTCACTACTGCTTCTCGAACTCATACTCGTGCATGTACAAAATATCTTATTCGATACCACACTTCTGCCGATTTCCCATATTAATAAATAACTGTCGAATCACGATGCATATGCAAATGATGATGATGATGATGATGAAAGTATTGTAGGATGAATAAGAAAGAGCAGCGAGCTAGCTAGAAGAGTGAGAGCTTCTTCTATAAGATACGGCATGGAGGTTGAGTCTTTATTTCAGAGCCGCGCAGCGTTTCAAACATCCCATCCTATTCTATCCTTCAACTAATGATAGGTAGATTAGGGTATCATTTTTTCAATAGGATATAGTAATTTCGTTATAGGCCTAGGATAGGATAGTAAAGGATGAAGATAGGATATTCAGAACGCTGAAGCCGTATATGCTGCTGCAGATACACAACCATGCATGAAACCTAGGGCCACCATCCTCATTATAAATTGATAACCTCTACTAGTCATAACTTAATGAACCGCAACACAAACTCAGGTAACACTTATTTCACTGCTCTCCGAGACATTAACATGCTCGGCTTCTACATCTTTCGAATCATTTGATAATCAGGAAGGCGATGTAAGCTTACCTGGCAAGGTTAGATTAGATTTACAGACAAGAAGGACCTTATCTTCCCAATTCGCCCGGTAAATCCTAATCACCATCTTCGGCCTCAATGTGCATAATGCCTCCTTCCATTTCCATCTATCTTCCAATTCTTCAACGGAAAATACGGCACATTCTTCGCCGGCACTGCCGTCGCCGTCAAGGCATGCCACATCTCCAGGATTCCTGCTCTACGAGCGGGTAACATGCTGTATTGAAGACTATAGAGGTTCTTGCGATGAATAGGAGGTACGAATTTGCCAGTGAGGAAACAGAGAAGAACGCGCGGAGAGAGGTAGTGCTTGCGGATGCGGTGGCCAAGTTGAAAGTATTGGTGGAATATTGTGCGAAATGGTAAGGGAACGGACTATTGGCGTGTTAATTATATGAAAAAGGGAAAGAAAAGATTTAAAATAATGTACCTTGAGGTAAATGTAGGATGTCGGTGGTGGATTGTGGGAATGGGTCGAGGAACTAGGTAGCTGTTGGATATCTCGAAGTTCAAAACGAATGCCGCCTATGTCTGATTAACATGACAAATCTACCAGAAGAGACAGGGAAGGAATTCATGGGAGCTACGAACCCGGAAGTCTTTGTGAGTCTTTAAACCGCAACATCAATGCAAAAAGTGGAAAATGGTTCAAGCATGCAAGTAGAGTGTCTAGAACAACTTTTAATGAAATAATCGCTGTACGAAAACATGCAAATGTGAGATAAAAAACGATTACGGTGGGTAGTAAGAAAAAAAGTAGTGTAAACAAGATGGTACCTAGAAGAAGCTGATCTAGATCGTAGTTGTACGAGTCGATACGTTTTCGGAGCACATTATGCTTTTTCCCGCGAAAAAGCTGGAAAAGGGAAAGGAGTATGGTATATTGCCAATTAAATATTCGGGCGGAGGCTATATAGAAAGAGTAGATATGGAGGGTTAATATAGAGAGAAGATCTGAGAAGAGAGCGATGGGCATGCTTGCACCTGCGAAACTTGAGAAGCCAACAAACCATATCAGGTGAGGCAGGACTGGTCGGAGAGCTACGATGAAATCTATGCTAATAAGCCATGATCTCTTACTGAGTAAATGAAATATTAAACTCACTTGACCAATGGTCTATAACCCATAAGAAGAGGCCTCCGAGGAAGGCAGCCAGTTCATTATTCAACTTCAACCCGGCAAGCCAATCTTTGAGCCACACAATTATGTTACTTAGTGCGGTAATTGTATATAAGTCTAGAGTTTGGTTGATGCATTCAGCTACCCATGCGGAATTGTCGATGATGTACGACCCAAGGGCGAAGCCGATAATAACCTAGAAACTTGGGGTATCAGCATTTGCCTATATTAAAATATCTCGAGAGAAAAATGGAAGCCTCCTTTAGGACCTTTTGGGTCTTCATAGGATTAGACAAGATGAAATCAAGAAAAAAAAAGCCTCACATCGTTCAAAACAAGCCAGAGACTGTTGTAGAATCTGATATAGTCAAGATGACTATCTGTAACACTCTGCCAATCACATTTCTTTTTCCGCAACGTGACATACTGATAACCCGTTAGAAACAATCAGTTACAAAAACATGCAAAATAAAGATGCCAAGCCAGGATAATAATGTTGCGCCTTCATCGATTTCACAGACTTCGGTTCCAGTCATTTTGCGAAAGTAGCTCATTTTCTTGTTGTGGTTTCCCAATCTGTATATCGTCCTGCAGGCAAGATCACAGAGCTTGTAATAGTGATTCTTAGTCTTCAAAGCTCTGGTGTGAGCAGGTTTAATGTTGACCGTGTGATCGATACTCCCCAGTCTTCCCTTCCTGTGAACTTTGAAGTTGTGATCCGTTCTGCAGGCAAGATCATAAGTCTTGCAAAAGTACTTTTTATTAGCCCAAGCCGTAGCCCAGGTCTTCACAGTCATTGTTATAGCATTCCCTCGGCCCTCGCTGCGGAGTGATACCATTACTACGGCTTTTCCAGTGCGGTAAGCATCAGCATTTGAAGCAAGCCGGTTTTGGCACCAAGTACTTGCCCTAACGGCTGAAATTTTGACGTGTCTTTGCATGATATCGGTAGCTTCAGCAACGAGTTTTTCCAGAGTAAAATTAGAGTCTCCAGAGACGACTTCGGATAAAAAGCAGTGGGATCGAAGGGCTATTATCGGCAAAGTATCGATGGGCTAAGGACAGATTGAGACATGCCTTAGCCGTGTTTCATAGCTTTGATAGCTCAGAGAGTAAGACCGAAGGCTGCTTCCATAGCAACAAAGAACGGGTTGTAGGCTTCAAGGCAGATAACGGGATTGCTTTACAATATGAGAGGCCTTCATGTGTAAGAATATATCCGTCATTTAAACCCTTCTGGATGTAATGGGGTAAGACCTCAATTCCGTCGTATTGGGTAAAACCTCAAGCAACACCACTAACACAGGTCTTTCCCTGACCCAATGTAAAAATAAGGCCGTGGTCCTAATTGCTCAAGCAAGAGCACATGGCTTGCTGACGTTGGTTGGCAACCTCTAGCAGAAGGTCATGGGAGGTGTAGCAGCTCGCCGATTGGTGGGAAGACCGTCAGCAAAGATCAGAAACGTGGTGGAGATTACTTGCTGAAAGACATCGAAGATTGGGAAGATCAGAGCGTAGAGAGAATTCTCCTGATTGGCAGGTGTGGTGGTGTAACAGCAGTTTCAAGCCAGCAGCAAGACGAGCTGGAGACAGGTGCATCTAAATTCAGACCAGTCCATAGATAGGCGTATTGTGAGGGCAGGGGCATCCAGACCAGTCCAGAGGTAGATCAATTCTAAGGTGAGAAAGGAAACTGTAACTTACTTGCACGGGGATGTAGCAGAACTGCTGTAAACGGATTTCCACTTGTTGAGCTGTGGCTGATACGTCTTTCAGAGCAGCGTAGTCTGGCTTGGCTCTCCATTCTAGCATTAGCAGTAAAACCTCAGCGACTACCCTGTGGCAGACAAGGCCGATGATGAAAGTCCTCCGAACTATTGGGTATATATATATAGTTACCAATTGCCAGATAATTATGAGTATGAAGTCACGCATGCTCGTAGCAGACTCGACAACTCTTTCTGATACACTCAAAGTCCGCCGTGACCGTGTTCTAACAAAAGATATGTTCTTCTGCAGGAGTTCATGTACCTCGAATGCGCAGTTAATCTGGTTCACAATCCATGGCAGCGCCTTTTCCTTTTCCTTTTGCGAGGGTGGATGCTTGATGATTATATGAAACTTTAACTTCTCGATAAGATCTTTCGTTGTTTTCCGGTTCTTCATCTCCTCTATCTCTTCCTCTTCGTCGACGCTGCCTGGCGCATGGATTGTCTTCTCAATCTTATCTCCCAAAGCCAATGATATTAGGCCAAGGGAAATATATTGCATCCTACTCGGTAGAGGTCGCTTGAACATAATGATCTGTATTGTGGAAGCTTGTGGGCAAGATATTTGTGGAACCTTCAATCCAAGCTTTGTAGTCGCATGAATTTGCAGGTGATCAATTTCCAACGAAGGGGAGTTTGCCAATCCCAGAATATGCAAAGAAGATTGCCCACATAGGTCATATATCCTTTCAATGGGATAACTTGTGCTTCGAAATAAAGTTCCAGCCTTTAAAGCGTCCTCGACATTCCGTGCCTTCTCCTACATCAGCGAAATGATATAACCAAGTTGTCTCGAAGCTTACATCTATATCCTCCAAGATTGCTACTACAAAGACATCGAGCCCTGAATTCCTCCATCCAATTATGACCCCAGGCGAATTAGTTCTCGATATGTCCAGTGGCCAGAATATCCTCATAAGACCATCATGCTCGGGCATGACAGGTTATAAGCTCGTTCCGTCCCTAAAATGAGGCCCGTCTTCTCAGCCCTTCGCGTACAGGTATACCAGTGCTCCCTCCCCTTGGATGCTACAAATAGATTAGCGGCCGCGATACTAAATTCGTATGTCTTTCAACCAAGTTGCTCTCCCTGAAGGCGAGTCTCTCCACAGGTATGATGAAGATGAAGAAGAATATCGAGAGGACTGCAAAGCCTTTGGCGGTGCGCGTCTAGAATTCGTAGGTCAGCATTTGGTCTGGGCGATCGAGGAGTCCTAGATCATATTGCAACTTTGTGGTCCCAAGCGAAATTGCAGGTTTTATAGAGCCTCGTTACTAAATCCCACTTCGCAGTGATATAGCCGGCTACAAAGAACGCAAGAGTGAGGATAGAGAAAGGGTGCATGAAAGTCTTTCTACGCTGGCATATCACTGTGATAAGTAGACGGGACACGGAAGATAGCAGCTGTGCGGTCGGCTGTAGTAAACTTCGGGACAGATCCTTTCAATGCTTCGCAGGCTGGTGACCGTGAAGTGCTGGATAGTTTCAAAAAGATTCTCCTATAAGATTTGAAGTGAAATAAGATGATCCGCACATCTAGCTTTGTTATGCCTGATACGTATATACTATATTCTCTTCATAGGTTTCAGGGTCGGTGGGCGGAGCACACGCTTTATAGCTTCAGAGATACAAGATTAAGCTCTTATATCACGTGGCAGAAGCTATACCCAGTTTCATAACATCTGATTTCAATTCCTTAAAAAAATTATTTCCGTTTTAAAAGGATTAT
Organism: Sclerotinia borealis F-4128; assembly: GCA_000503235.1. Lineage (NCBI taxonomy): Eukaryota > Fungi > Ascomycota > Leotiomycetes > Helotiales > Sclerotiniaceae > Sclerotinia > Sclerotinia borealis. Next base: position 9,274 of record KI628740.1, on the reverse strand, counting down.
TTCAATAGTTAATAATTCTCATTCATCTAAATTTTATTTAATTAGAAATCTATTAATTCTTTATTTAAAATAATTTAAAAAATACGAAAAAATATATAATTATTAAGAATAAGAATAATACTCCTTCTAGTATATAATTATCTAGTATTATATTATAATATAGAAAACTAGAACTAAAGAAACATAATATTAATTTAATTAAAAAAATAAAAATTAATAAGTTATAGAATGATTTATATAAAGTTATTTAATTATTCTTAAATTAATAAAATAAATCTCTTGAAAAAGTCTATTTTTATTATTTCGATTAATCAAATTGTTTCTAATCTTATATATAGAAATATAAGAGATTATATTATATACTTTTAATAAAATTCAATATAAAAATCAATACTTCATTTTAATTATATATTAATTAAAAAAAGCATTTTATAAAGAATCTATTTATTAATAAAATAAAAATAAAATTTAATAAAGTTTAAAAATAATATATCTATAACGGCTCGGATATTATAGTCTCAGACCGCTATATATTCTCTAGTTATCTTCGCGATAGCAAGCTCAATATTATATTAAATATATATATTATATATTGAACAAATCTATAAAGGAAAAAGAATATTATTGCTAAATTATAGCTTTTATAACACCTGTTCATCTTCTCTCTAAAGCTAATCCTAATTTTACTTAATTATTATTTCTTATTTTATCTATTCTTTTTCAATCAAATAATAAAAAAGAATCTTTTCAGAGTTTCTTAAAAGATTTTATAGTTATAACATATACTCTAAAAACACAAGAATTCATTAATTATCTC
>KI628739.1:0-65361 GCA_000503235.1 Sclerotinia borealis F-4128 | reverse complement strand
GATATCAGACGACACTTCTATAATGGATTCACTCATTTCGAATATATAGATTATCTGTTAGAGTTAAAGGAAGTTGTATATAAAGAATTATAGATCCACTACTAAGTTGTAATAGACCTTGGTATATATGTGTGTTTTGGGGCGCCGACGACAGTATCACAACAACTACTGGTCAGAATCGCTTGGGGGCAATTGCAATAGATTTATTTTAATCTTTTTAGTCTAGATCGACCTTTAAAGAGGTGTATTTCGAAGAAAAAGTTTCCTGATTTTTGTTGAAGTGTATACTTCAATAATCTTTGTATCAAAGATATAGGATTAGATATTGATAAAGTCGAAGTCTGCCAATATTTGGTTTTTGTTTAGATATATTACATATCTGTAGCTTATTATATATTTTCCCTATATATGGTTTTCCGATTTATCTGAGAAAATGGTAATATCTGTTTCCAACAGGTTGTCCCATCAGATTCCGAAGGCTTTTGTTACCGTTTTTTTTGTTAATTCCTTTTATTGGATCTATTCGGTAACCCGATATGTACCTTAATAACTCGAATATAAATTTTAGAATTGGAAGGATAAGTAAACCGAATCATTGGATTTTGATCTTCACTTTTTGTCTTATATCTATACCTTATTCTTTGATAATTATAAAGGATTCAATTCTTTTTGTAAACAGATAATTCTTGTCTACACTTTACAAATGTAGGGCAAACCTCAGTTTGGCTTTTTCAAAAGCTATTATAACTGAAGGGAATCCTGTTTCGTAGTAAAGGACTGCTATTGGTATAATTCTTTAGGCTAGTATAACTCTTTATATCGTTATCGCCAGAACTCTCTCGATTTGTATCACATACCAGCCTAGGTAGGCACTAGATTGTGTTTATCCGAGTTTGAGTTTTTACATAACTCTGAATCTTTCTTTATACCAGGCCTTTGTTTTATATAGAAGTGTAGATAATATGTATATTGTTATTGCCTTATATATCGATTATACCGGGAAGTTTTACACAACCTTGACTAGACCTTATATATACCTTATCACTGCCTTGACTTTATTTATATATTTTATAATATGTTTCCGAAAATTCAGTTTTCTATTGAATTATATTCCTAGCTATTTCAATACTAAACAGATATTTGCTTTTGTAACTATTATCGGGTAAATCATGAGTTCCTTATTCACTCTGATGATAAGTATTACATTGCTATTTCTTACAGAGATATAAATCATTTCTAATTTCTTTGGAATGAAGGCAACACGATTATTCAATCCCTATTCTATAATATCTTAAATATCCTTTACAAAGAATCTAATGTTTTCTTCCAAGGTTTTGGATACTCTGTATAAGCATATATCGTCTGTGTATCCGAATCTGAGGACAGTGTTTTCCGACATTAGCTCTGCTAGGTACAGTATATACAGAACTGATGAAAGGGGGAAGCTTTATAAGATTCCACAGATTACTAAGTACTTTTTGATTATAGTTTGTTCAAGCCTTACTCTGACTTTTCTTTTTGTTAAAAAAAAGTCGACTAGAAGAAATAGGTTTTTAGATCAGCCTTGCTCTATTATTCTGATTAGAAATCGTTTTTTGAACAATATATCAAAGGCTCCTTGTATATCCATAATAACTATAATTACTTCCTTCCTTGTTAACAATACCATTTCAATGTTGTATATAAAGAATATCACCAAATCCATTGTAAAATGTTTGGGTAGGGTTCTATTGTACTGAAGACTAATAATACCATACTTTAGAATTGTCCAATCTATCTGTTTAATAATTATTCTTTCCAGGTCCTTTCCTATATAAGAGAGTAGGACAATAGATCTCTATAATCTTATAGATATTATATCTCTTTTACCGATTTTGGGTATTATAACCACTTCAACTAACTTCCAGGTTTTCAGGAAATGATTGTATTCGAGATATTACTGAAAAAGCTGTTTTAATAGATTCTTGAAGTAGTCCTAGCAGGCCTTAAGGAATCTAACTGTAATTCGGTCAGTTTCTGGTGATATGCTGGATATTTCAATAACACTTGTTTCGACTTCTTTTATTATAATATATAAATTCCAAGGTAGGTAGCTGTTTTCTTTCCATTAGTCTTTTAATAGATCGTACTCCAGATCATCTTCTGCACTGAACCAGTCCAGAACCTCTGTCCTGAATATTTCAGCTTTTTTTATCGAGTTCTCTATTACTACTCTATTTGATATGATTGAGGGGCTTTTGAAATTCAAGGTTAGCTTGTACTAGTTAACTATTTTGCATAGATTCTTGTTACTGGATACATCATCTATAACATATCTCCAATAATTACACTTAACCGTTCTGATCGCCGTTTTGAATTCTTTGATTACTGTACTGAAAGGGTTCCCCGATAAAACTTGTCTATATAGATATTTGGTATAAGTTTTCTTATATTCTGCTATCTACTAGAGGGTTGCTTTGCCCTTCCCTCTATCCTTGATTCTTGCCGCTTTGATTATTTGCTTGATTATTTGAATGAGTTGATTAGCAAAGTTATCTATTTTTTGTAAAAAGTCGAAAAAATCGCTTGGAAATAAGTGTACTACTTCATTAGCCACTAGTTCTGTTAGTTTCAGCAGTTCTGTTTCTGGGATGCAGAAATTGTACTGATTGAAAGATTTAAATCCTCTGCCTAATATAGTTGTTATTAGAGTAAAGTGATCCGAGCTATTGTATAGATCGTATCAGATTCTGGTTTTTGCGAATAGTATATTGGAGAAGGTAAGGTCTAGAACATTTCCTTCCGAATAGGTAGATATTCTTTGCTTTTTAATATAATCCAATTCGGCTAGATCCATTTAGATTACTAATTTGTTTCCTCCATGGTAATTTTCCAACCCAGATTGCTATATTTCATGTATAACATTAAAATCGCTTCCGATGAAGCATCCTAAGGGTTGTTGTAATTCAGTGATATATAACAATATCTATTTCAACTGTGATTGCTAATATATATTCAATATAAAGTATTTATTTATATTTATCCAAAATATATTGTAGCTTTTAATTAGTTACCTTTGTTGAATTCGCAGTTTTGTGCCTTTTCTGATATACATCAGTACTCGGGATTATTCTATCTTTTTTTGTTTAGGGGATATTCCTGTTTACAAGTCAATTGGTGTATATAGGGTCCATCCAGGATGTGTTTTGATTTTTATGATCAAGAATATAAAGGGTTCCTGTACATATGGGATATCTGATTTGTTTCCAAATGCTATTTGTAATAGGGTATCATAAGTCTCTGGTATTCTGTTCATATTCGTCTAATAAACTATTAGATCCCATATTCTGGATTATTGATAACTATATACATTAACCTAACATATCAGGCATTTATATATATATATCAGATTAGGGGATTTCTTTTATTTCGATATCTTGCTGATTATTAGTAAAGATTTCTTTATTGAGGTTTATATTCATTAAGGATTTTTATCTTAGTCAGTTTACTACTGTTATATTTCTCTTGAGTCTAACTGCTGAAGTAGCTTCAGTTATTATCTCTTTTTTGTATTCGATGATCTGTATTCCCAGGCGTTTTAGTGCTGGATAGGATTGGATTACAGGTGTAGCTAGGATAACCCCTTCTTTTGGGTTATCCTTTGCTTTCTGGTTAATAAGTGTTGTTGTTTCTATTGTTAAAGCCGGTTTTTGTATAACTTTGAATTATAGTCTAATAAATGCTGTAATTCTACTATCCACTATCTTAGATACTGCTAAGCAGTTCTGATGTTCTATTGCAAAGGGTCTGAAATAGTTAGTGTACTGCGCTTTCGCTATACAGTTGAGCTCCTGTAGTCCCTTATATGTGTCCTTTCGGACGCCACAATTTGTGCAACGAATGAGTTTGGTATATCTTGTTGGGTTATATCAATCTTGATAGTTAATGTTATATCAGGTTATAATAGATTTCATCTTGATTTCTTGTACCAGTTCGCTAGCATTGAAGAGCCTGAAGCTGTGTATTGATTTAAAGAAAGATATTACCCATATGATTATGTTATTATAGGGGTTAGTCTTGTATCGGAAGAGTCTACAGCTGATTAGGAATTAATCTATCTGTACTTATATCTCTGTTTCCATATGATTTGCTGTATTGGTTGGGAATCTATTTAGCATACAAATCGATGCTAGGACTTTGAGAACTATATAATTGTACTATATTACTGATTGTTGTATTTATATATCTCAGCTGATTCTGAGGATAATCTTTTTATTCTCCTGTGAAAGGAGTAGTTTTTGAGTTGCTGGGTTTCTTGGTATAATAATCTATTCTGTTTTGATAGCAGATATAGTAAGGATATTTGCCAATGATAAACTTATGATTGTACTAACGAGAGCATTTCTTAGTGCAAACAGAACTAAACAGTTGATCCGGGTTATAAAGTTAATAGCTATTAGTAATCTATAGTCTATACTCCGGGTAGTTTATATTGCTTGATGTTTGGATTGTACATTGTTAAGTGGGGCTTTTGGTAAGGTTTCTTGAGATATAGGTGAATCTGCTTGGCCTGCCCTGTTTTGACTTGTTTTGAAGGTTTTGAGGATTTCTATGTAGGTTTTGGTAACCTGTGTTTTCATAGAGACTGCGCTTTTTATTGTTAGCAATATATATATTGGACTCAACGATGGGTTAGATCTGTTGTCGATAGTGAGCATAAGGATTTCTACAACTCTGCTGCTCAGTTTTCTGATTGTTATTTGTTTATCTTCTGCTACAAAGAAATCAATATATTTATCGATTATGTTCATCAAGTTAATTATAATCTTATATTAAATTCTCTCTGCATGTTTGTATTCAGTGAGTTTGGTTTTGAAAACCTCCGTCGCTGAGCTGGTTGGGTTGGTGTGTGCTCTGTTTCCCAGTTTGAAAACTGGTAGTATTTTGTTGATAAAAGTGCACTGTTTTCTTTTAGAGCAGTTTCGTAAATTCGAAGAGGTTTTTGGATCCTGCGGATTGGTATAATCCGCGTTTTCCAGGTTGATAACCTTTGGCAGTGCTATAAAGGGCGCTATACTGGCTTGTAGGGAGCTGTATGTGTTATTGATAATGTTAAGATTTTGTAAAGTTTAATTTCAGACCGAAAAACAATTTCTGGCGATCAGAAATTTTTCTTCGGAATATTGTGTTTGGGTGTATATTAAGAGGGGAAGCTTTCGAAGAAGCTATATACATACGTGCGCTAGCGGCCGCTTGCCGTACCCTGCACGTGCATCATATACGCCACGAAACTGGCTATATTCAATATAATATCTCAAATAGATATACTATTAATATTAATAATGTAGGCCTCTGGTAAAACAAATTGTAATATAGACTCCGAATCAAGGTGTCCTAAAAAAAACGATTCGAAGAGTGTATCGAGGCGAATTGTTTTTCTGGCACCAAGGGGCCAGAGTCAAATCTCGTTTATTTATATGTATAACCCCTTTGATTTCTCTCTCCTTTACATTTACATGTTTTTCTTCAGAATGAGTATGCTATGTATATGTAGAAAGAAAGCGAGATGATAAAATAATTACAATCCCCCACATCTCCATCTCCATTTACCTCTCTCAATATTTTAATCTATCAAACCCCCCTCCCCCTCCCTTAAAACTCCCCTGGCCTAGCAAACTGCTCATAATATAAATCCCTCGCTGCCAGCGGCGCCCCATCAAGACGTATCGCATCTTCTACCCATTCCATTCTTAACGCGGTGATTTCGATGTCTTTTATATCGGTTTTTGTTTTTTGTTTTATTTTGGGGGGAAGAGGATATCGGTTTGGGTGATGGGTGCTGGCGAGGAGGCGGTGGATGGCGGTTATGTATTGGTGGGGTGTTAGTGAGTGAGCTGTCGGGGGAAGGGTGAGATAGGGCTGGGTGAGATAGGGCTGGGTGACATAGGGTGGGGAAGAAGGTGAGGGGGAAGAGGGAATGATAGAGGGAGGTTGCGGAGATGGAGAGAGAGGGTGTGTGGGGGATATAGTGGGACTAATTGCGGAGTATGAGATGCTGATTGGCGAGGAGTGGACTCTAGTTTGGGTCGTTTGGAAGCGTTTTGAAATGTTTGAAGGATCTGCGGGGTAGCGGGTGCGTTTGTAGGTATGGGTGTCGGTTTGTTCTGAGTGTGATGGAGAATGAGAAGTCGGAGGCTCAAGATCGGTATTTTGAGCTCGTAGGGATTGTGCAGACGAATTGGGGGATATATGAGAGTAGATGGGAACATTCGGCGAGAGCACTCGACGGATATTGCGTCTTTCAAGCTCGGCGAGTTCAGCAGGTGATGTGACGATGCGAAGATTGGGACGTTTTCGCTTTCGCTTTAGTTGCCTGCGCGGAAATTTGGCTGATAGTTTTGCTGGAGCGAAACTTTTCTCAAGGGAGGAGTAACGAGCGCTAGTTGGAGAATGCTGAATGCTAGATGGTGTAATGGAAGCAGAGTCTGAACAGTATGGAGGAACAGGACTTTGGTTTTCATCTTCATCTTCCTGTTCAACTTTATACGCATGTCTCGAAAACGACGTAAATCGCTTCTCTACCAAATATTAACCTCAATAACCCAATAGTCCCACACTCAAAAGACAATCACAAAACCAGAAGAAAAAAGAAAAGAACACGCACCAACAAATTTCCTCACCATATCCACGTTCCCGCCAGTAGGTCGATAAGTCTCAACAATATCTTCAGTCGTCGCCCTATCAATAACCCCAATGGGATTCGCAAATAATTTTCCGCTGCGGTGCAAAGCAACTAGATCGGGTAAGGGTGCTCGCGCAGGTAGATTGGGGTAGGATTCGCGGCGGAAGAGGATGGTGCAGGATTGAAATTGCGCGTTGCGGGTGTTTTTGGGCATTGTGGGGGTTTGGTTGTTGGATTTTGGGTGTTGATACTGTGTGGGTGGATGGATTTTGATTGAGGGATTTGGGTGCTTGAGTTTGTATGAGTGTGAGTGTGAGGATGATTGTATGATTAAAGGCTTGGCTTTGATAATGAATAGAATAGAAAGACACGAGAAAGATGTTCTGGGAGTCGCAGAACAAGTTGTTGAGTTGATAGATGATCTAAAAGTGCATGGATGACGAAAGATATGGATTTCGTGTCCATCCACATCTATGTCGAAAGAATACGATGCGGTATAACTCGAGTAATCATTCGTATTAATATACAGTGAGTTGCTGAATGCTGTAGGTATGGGAAGAATATATAGTATTCCGTACGGCCCCCCCTAGCCTGCTTTCATTAAGCGAGATTCACTTGCAATTGGATTGGATATTAAGAATAGTGAATAGATAGTGATTTTTGCCGTTCTTGAAGGGACAGTTTTTCTTTGGTTTGTGTGTGTTGTTCTTGGACTTGAAGAACTGAATAGCTACTTTATGGATCGAGTAATGGAATATTTGAAGGCGAAACCTGAAACCTTTCTCGGGAGACCAAAGTTTTGTGATAGCAAGGGGTATTTGAGTAGTGGCGAGTGTACCAATAGTATTTTAAGGTTGATGTGTTAGATGGTTCTGTACCATAGTATCATTTTCTTGATTTGCCTAGTGGTAGTATTCAAAACTTAGAGTCCACGGGGAAATTTCTTATTGTGGTGTGAATCAAGTACGATATTCAACGATTAGTAGTCTATTTCTAGAGCTGATATGAGTATGTGTACATCGATATCTCCAAGCTGTTATTGCCTTGTAGTTAGCCATAAGGCTACATTATTGGAGCTTGGGATGATAATCAATGAATCTCGGTAATAAGTCCAAGTTTAGTACTTGAATTTGAATATTCACATCTACTTGAAGTTACAAGAAGCAAGGGTATTCAGACACATCTGTCTCGGTATCTGTCTGTTAATATACACATCTATTTTATTTATTTAAAAAACAAAAGCACACAATCATTTAACTGATTTTCTACAGGATTAACTCGAAGATCCAGATTGGAATTTTCTGTTGATTAACTTAATCCCAAATTTAATTTCGATCATGACTGTTTATTTGGACTTGATGTGCTTAAAAGCGTTTATTCCTCTTCTTTTTCAAACATCAACATCGGTTTCCAAAGACAAATATTCTGAATAGCTCATGAATTTCTACACACAAACACACAAACACACACAAGAAGATCGTTACCTCAATAAGGATGGACAAACCTCAAGAAACAGCACCAGATAATGCTGCCACTTCTCCGATATCTAAGGTCCCCGCAAAGGTGACACTAGACAGCTCTACTATTCAAACTACCTCTAACGTCGCCTTCGACTTGAGATCACACGATGCCGCTCAACACCCAGCAAGTACATCCAGCTTTACCAGAGCACACGAAACTCCGGAGTTCCTGGCGATACGTGACTTCGTGAAGAAGCACTCGGAAGACTTTGATAACATAGAGATCAACTGTGAGTTCTTATGAAACCTCAATAAGGCACTCGAACCCCATTTTCCCGAGTACAATTTCGAAACCAGGGAGAAAGCGTTGGTAACTATATCACCGGAGAATGAAGAGAGGGACGAGCAGGAAGATGGTCTAGATGTATTTTTGATCCTTTATTCTCTTCTTGCGCGAATCCAGCATGCCGGCCTCAAATTGAAAGAAGCTTGTGCGATATTCAGCAAAGCATGGACACCAATCAGTTTAAATTGCTTCGAGGCTTTAATCAAAGAAGCCGAAGCTTTTAAAGCACGAAAGGTATTGGAAAGCAAGTGTTTTCTTACCAAACTACTCAAGTGTTCCAAATTCCAACTCTCTGATGTACTCTCTACCATCCTTCCGGATATCTACGATAAAGCCTTGACATGGTCCCAAGCTCTCGAAAAATTCAACAGCCAGTTTGGATCTCAACTCGGCATGTCCTATTTCAAACGCTGTGTTCGACCTTTGATACTGAAGAAGCTGATCCCAACCGTCGGGAACATAGACCCCCCATTCATGAACAACGACCTTGGGAAATGCCTGGGCCTATCTGAAGCACGTCACATAACACTGGGAGAGGAAGTCGAGCGAAGAGATGCGAATCCCAAGGAGAATATGCGCGCGTTTAATAAGATTGCAGGACTCAATATCAATGACGAGGTATTGCAGCCCGCACTCACGGAGCTGCTGATCGTCTTCATGGTGCCAAGAGAGGAACTTGGGAAGATACTCGGGCCGTGTGAGGATGAAGACCTTTGTTATGGACCCCAGCCGACTATCTTACAAGATCTCATGGAAAGCCGGTTGGAACAAGAGTTCCGTGTTCTAATGTTATCTTTGATGGCACATCTTGTGAAGGCCGGAGAAGATTTCATTGAAAGCTTGGAAGCATTTTCGAAGCACTAAACATATCACTGTTTTTTCTACTACATAGTAGAGATGGTACTAGGGTGAGAAATGGTGGAGCATGTATACTATATTTAATCGTTGATATCTATAACTAGCTGTCAAAGCAAGTTACACAATCGTCCATGATGTGAAACAAAAACTCATTGTAAACTTTATCGAAATCTGTGCCCGTTCTGTCATTTTCTATCTTGCTGTACTTCAGAGTCTGCACATATGATAATATATGGGTGAAACCCCTGTAGTTAACCCAATTTTGTTTAGCACCCGAGTGAATCCGATCGAGTCATAATACATAGGCGAAATTCGTTACCTACCGGTACCTATGTAGTTTCTGGTGAGTGCTCAATCCGGCTTGAGAGAAACTAAATGATATAAGGAATAAGATTATCACCGTGACAATCGTTTCAACTCCTTCTCCAACAAGATACACGAGAAAAAGGGTCCCCCCATACTTTGACAGTGACTCTGCAAGTATTGATTATATGATACTATGGAAGCAAGAAGAATGGTAACATGGATTTAATATGATATGCTTCGAATAGTCGCATCCTGCCTCGGTTCCTAGGCCATGCTTTTATCAATGTGTGAGTATTTACAGGAAGCAAGAGTATTGTGACAACATCACCCATCACAACATCCATGAATAGATACAGCTGTCGGAGGCTTCGAACCCAAAAGTAGGTCACATCCACGTCACTGGTTCTTACACCCATTACAAGGGATTCAAAAGACTACCCTCATAACTTTTCACTGACTCCGCTAATTCAAGACTTGGATTGGAACCAAATATGACTTGCTTTTAGGGCTCGATATGCCTCAAAGAGTTCGCTGTCTTTCACTTTCTTCCTTTTCTTTTTTCTCTTTTCGTCAATATTAGATTTAAGAGTAAGGAATCCAAAAAGATCGCATACCTCACACGCAGATATACCAAGACATCATGAAAGCAAAAGAAGGAAGCCCACAGGGCAACGTTCCACCTCACAGGAGCTCGCAGTGGTACTTGATGACTCCATCATTTATACTACCTCTAACACCAACACAACGCAAGGAATCAGAATCTTTTGGGTAATCCCGAAACAAGGAGCGAATGTTTAGAGGAAGGTTTTATAATCCCATCATTCATGATCATATCAGCTATAGATTCACTAAGAGATCGTCAGTCGAAAGCATGATAAACTGTGATGTTATCGCAATTGCACATGAAATTCCAGAGATCGAAGTGATTAGTGCATTTCTGGGGGACTATCCAGAAAATCCTGATAAGAAGCCAAGCTCTCCTGATGAGCAAACAACGTTGTTTGAAGATGACGCCGTAACGATATTTATGAAGCCCTCGAAATAGATTTTCCCAACTTTGATTTCAAGACTATCGAAAAAGCAGTAGACAAAATTGTTATGGAGCAAGAAAGAAGAGATGGAGCCCCGGCATAACTTATCCTCTATTCTCTTCTTACGCAAATCCAACATGCCAATCTCAAAATCAGAGACGCATGATCGAGATTCGAGGAGAGTTGCTTTAAGATAAATCCCTACAACTTCGGGATTTTGATTCATCAAGCTGGTATTTTGGGGCCACAGGATACTCTGATAAGGATAACACTTCTTCCTAGATTGCTTTGTGATAAAGTGATGAAAATCATTCTAAGGAGGATCAATAGTAGCGATACTCTTTACCAACTTAGCAAGGCATGTTCTACCATCCTGCCACGTATATACTTTGATGCATTTGGATGGGCCCATGCTCTCAATCTATTCAACTCTCAGTTCAGATCACAACTCGACCTGGTGAATTTCAAAAACCACAATGGCGGTAATGAGTCGAAGAATCAAGCCATATATTGAGCGACACGCGTACCGTATCCGGCCGATTTTGAAGAAGGCTGAGAAGTGCGAAGGTACCGTAGACATTCTGTTCGGCATTCAATAATGTTACGGGATATAAATTTGATGCAGGTGTCCTCGGAGATGTGCAGTTTACAGTATCGATGGCTCAATTATCTGTCAATTACAGTGAGCAAGCTTAGGGAAGTGTGAAAATGGGAAGTTGGAGTTATTTCAAGAAGTTGCTCCACCCATTGTAACTGACCATGGATGCTGCCGTGAACGAACATGAGGGGGAATTAAGATGTTTATAGATGAAAATAGAAGTAGAAAAAGAATATATTTTAAAGTATAGATATGGATATATTAGAGGATTGTACTTGGATCATAATCACTTTAAAGAAGTATAGAGAGGAAGAAGAACAATATATTAGAAATATAATAGTGGATAAAACGTTTCAATACTTTAGATATTCAAATACAACAATCTAGTTTTACAATTTGATTTTACATATTACAAAACATCTACCCACTCCTGGTGACCCATTCGCAAGTTTGGCAAAAGCAGATGAAAACAACTACCGAGCAGTACGTAACGCAAAATACGGTCACGCTGACACCGCTAACTAACGGAGCCCATCTCCCCTTATCAGGAATAGCATTTATATATTTATATATACGAGTAGTAAGCTCATTGGCATTTTCTTTCATTTATTCCTCTTATACTTCTACTTATACTTTATATTTATTGCGCTACGAGATTATAGCACTTTTGGTATATAGATACTTGTATGTTTATACAATTTTGTGCTAAACCTACTATACTAATGCTACCGGTATGTTATGCTATGCTATGTTCTGTTATATTTTCACGTTTTAGAGATAAAGATACAGCCTGAGATCATGATCGGGAAATCCGTTAATTGATATTTACTAGGTAGCTACGCCGAGCTTACTATTTATGGAAGAATGGATGAGATGAGTGAGCATTGGTCGGTGGGGGATGACTCATTGTTATATTAGATACTGGAATTATATTATGTAGGTATATAACCGTGATCGAACCGCGGTATGATATGATGGAATCTTTATTACTTAAATCTCATTCCATCCTATTGTCTAGAACTAGATATCACCAAAGTTTCTCAATTTCTTGAATAGTTGATTTCTTAACCCTGAATCTACACCATGGCAACTCCAACTCCACCTTCACCCACAACACTTATACCCAATCCCGCTTCCGTCCGAGCCCTCCCCATATAATATACATTCAACTTCCTCCCCGCCCGCATCTCCACTCCTGGGACCGACATCTCCCCGTTTACAAACAGCTACATGCCCCGGAACTCATTGTCTTCAAAGATTCCTGTCATATCCGCGAACAAGTGTATGTTCATGAACAGCAAGCCGTGCCACTCGTCCACCACCTCGATAATGACGATGCACGTTCTGTGCATTTTGTCATTTATGCGCCTATTATCACTCCCGTCGCTTCCACTATTACAAACACACAGCAAGAACATATCCCAGTAGGAACCATCCGTCTACTGCCCTACCCAGACCACATCCGTCCTCTCCCGAATTCCCGCATCATAACCGCCCTTCCTGACGCAGAGATCTCACCTCCTTCTCACTTATTCTTCCAATCGCATCCCCCGTACCAAATTGACAAAGCATCCACCCTGTACGATGGTATCGAGCCGTATATCCGCCTGGGCCGGCTGGCTGTCTTGCCAGAATATCGCGGACAGGGATATGCGGATTCGTTGATCCAAGTCGCTATGAAATGGGCAGCTGAACATCCGAAATTCTCGTATGAGATGTTGAGCGAGGAGGAGAAGAAAGAGGTGCCGGAGTGGAGGGGTTGATATGTTTGTATGCGCGGGATGTGGTGGCGAGAACGTGGGAACGAAATGATTTTGTGGTGGATGGAGGGATGGGGAGTTGGTGGGATGTGGGGGTAAGAATTTTGGGGATGGTGGGAAGGGTTGGGGTGGGAAAGAGGGTAGATTGAGAGATTTCTTGTGTCATGATTGACGCATGACAGCCCAATTCGAGGTTGCTTTCAATCTTCAGATATTCCCTTTTCTTTATGCCATGCACTAGCATGTTGAGAATATTCAATGTAAAACAAATGTCTAAACTATGACTAAGATCTATTATGGTCTATGGAACACTAGTAGGCAAGTACAAGTATACCCAAACTCCTGTCATGTGCAATTGATATGGCTCATGCAATGGTATCTTCCAAAATATGCTCATCCCCGACTCCCATTCCGCCAAGAAATGTCCGTATGTATGAAGAAAATCAGACCTCAATAAGATCAGGCACAGCGGGTCCCACACCCCTCAGCAGCACTATACGATTGCCACTGGCCAAAGCTTCACCAACCTTCTCATTGAACTCCAACAATCTGCCAGCTTCGACATGAAAGATTCTAAGCTTCGCTTTTTCGTCGGTTCCTTGATTATTGATATTTTCTATCTGAAGCCCTTTGGCCGCTGCGTCTAAAACTCGGCCCATTACCCAATCTTTCGAGTAAAAGAAGGCACCGCTAGGAAATTTCGAAGTTGTTGTCGCAGCTTCCGCATCCACGTATATATATACTCTCTTTTCTGGAGGTACCTTTGCATCCCCTTTCGCCGTCTTTTTAAGTTGGTTCACGGCTACTAACCTTGCAGCTGCGGATGAAGGCTTCGGTTCTGGAAGGACTCGAGACGTGGCAACTTTTGCTTTTTGTGCCGCTCCCCAAGCCCTCAGCTTTCCAAAGGCCAATTTAGCGGTTGCTTGCTGTTCGTTGAACCTGCCAACTCTTGCACCGATCGGTATAAGGTGTTTACAATCATGGTCTTCTCGTAACCGATGTTTGAGACAGTAGTCTCGGTTGCATATGGAACAATGTACACCTGTCGATAAACTCGTTCCAATTGTAGTCTTACAAGTCGGTGACGCGCATGGCTGTTCTACATCTGCCATCATTTTTCCCTCGCCCAAAGAATGTTTAGACAGATTAGCAAGCCGGCGTTTGGTTGCCCATTCTCCAGGACGTGAACAGTGGTGACTGGATTCTGTTCGATGATCGAGGCAAAATGTGCCGCGACATGATTCGCAACGAAATGGGAGGAAGTCAAGTTGATTGCAATATTCGTATTGGCAGTGAACACCGATTAGTGTTGGATCTTTTTCGTCCATTGTGCTGAAGGAGACCACTTCCGGAGCTTCTGAATTTGATGAGGAAGCCATGTTGCTGGAAAGGAATAGTTAAATACCCCAAATAGGCTTCCAATATTTTGAATTATCTGCTGAGTCAAAATTGTAAGATTGTAGGTGAAAATTGAAAGTTGTCTTAACAGCGAAGGCGAGGCTGATTATGAATTAAATCCAGAGGTTTCTGGAATAGAATACGGCCTTGGCAAAATGATGCTAATGATCCGTAAGGCTTAGCGTCGGTATCTGAACATTCCGTGTATTACTAATTATATCATATAAGGTACCAACGACATATACACATATAACTCGGGAAGAGGCCTTTTTGGTATATACACTATATAATTCTGATATGATGAATCAATTTTCTACAAGTATACCAAAGACTTCTTTTGGTCTCGGAATGGACTCTTTCATTATTAGGCATTTCTTAACGACAAACAAATACCGGTACCCCCAGGATGTACCAAAAGTGGAACTAGTGAGCATCGCATCGCCTGCAGGAGCTCAGCCTCATTGCATGAAGAGCAACCTGTGGATAGATTTTGAGGACGACGACTTCAATCAACTGTCGATAAATCGCAAACAACTTTTGAACTGAAGAATTTTTGGTTTCGCTTAATTAGAACATTTCTGTGACTGATGTAACTTTAAAGGGCTCGGTATTATGGCTCTTGAAGTGATCGGTGGAATAGCTAGCATTGCTCAACTGGCTGGAACTGTCTATACGATATCCAAAACTATCTACGAAGTGGGTGAAGCTCTATCCAATGCCCCTTCCGACATCAAAGATTTAGCAAGAGACCTCGAAACCTTTTCCGATGAGCTTCATCTCTTGTCCACACTTCTTCATGGCAAAGATGGACGTTATGCAGATCAAGTTTATAGGCTTACAGCCAAAATTATCGGAGATTGTGCTACGATATGCGCAAAGATCGATCGCATTATTCGAAAATTACGAAGTGGTACTGTGTGGACCAAAGTTAAATGGTTGTATAAAGAAAAGGAAATCATGAAGTTATTGGCGAGACTGCGAGACTTGAAGTTGAGTCTGATGGGCACACTGAGCGTACTGAGTGCTCTAAGGGCTGATCATATGATGGATTCTTTGGGTATACAGAACTCCAGCTTGATTGGAGGAAAGAACGGACATGATCTATCAGCAGAAACGTTGAAGCAAGTGGAAGACACTAGATTGAAGCTCGCCGGAATTACGATGGTGGATGCTACCAAAAGCTCTCAGGGGTCAACAACTAGTTTACCATCAATCACATCGCTACTCTCTGGAGGCTCGAGTTCGGCTCTAAGCTCATCGGCTACTTTGGCAACATACATCGGTTCCCCGGCATCTGAAACATCCAGTGCAACCACCTTTACACCCTCACAATTAATTTCAATGGTCGCCATGCCAAATAGTATGCCAATGCCAAATCCAAAAGCACTCAAGTCTATAGATCCTTTCCACAGTGCCATATCTTATCAGGATCAGAACTCGTCAGGTCCAGCAGTGCTGGCGGCGATGACACCCAATGTTCAATCTGGCCAACCGGTTGAAGAGTATCATTTAAGTGCGATACCACAAGGAATGATTCCAGCTATTTCCGGCAGCCATGCCACGACAGATTATTCAATAAAAGTAAGTCATCAGCTAGATAAATCTCTTACAGCAGAAGAGGTATCTCTCAAGATTTGGAGAGATGAAATGGCTATCTCGGCGCTGAAGCATTTTAATATGAATAAGACCGATGCTGAAAATTGGGCGATGCATTTACCAGTCCCTAGCAGTATTTTGGCAACTCAACCCACCGCTGAACCTGCCATCGAAACCTCCACCAATGTAACTAATGAAGATGTGGAGATGAACGGCGGTTCGGTACCCCTGAAACTGCAGCCTTTAGTTGGGGGGAGACGCAAAGATGAAGCAAAAACATCTATATCGCCCGTGGAAGATCCCGCAGAATTTCAATCCGCCATGGGATTCGCTGGTCTGAACGTATCGAATATCAGTCTATCCCAAGCTCCTAAAGAAACGGTGTCCGCAGTAGTTGCGCATGTCCGAGAGAATGATGGTGAAGAGGAGCTATCTCTACAACCTCTAATTAAAACGGGATCCCAGCCTCGATTTACATCGCGCGACCTTCCTCCATTACCTTCTCTTTCCGCTCGATCTGAACTTCGACGCAGGGTCTCTACATATGATCACAAACATGAGCCATCTCAGACTGGCGGAATCGATAGATCTATGGGGGCCCTTGAGATGTCTACCTCAGTCCACGATACTTCTTACATCCGAGGTAAATTCTCAACTGCCTATCATTATCCCGATGAAGTCCACCATGATGCCTCAGAATGGCTATCTGGTATGGGACCGAAAGCTTCTCCAAGCTCTCATCCTCCTGCTAGTCCAGAATATAATCCCTGGGATAGATATCGTTCAAAGATTCAGCATAGTCAGTCTGATACACCAGCGTCGTTCGACTCAAACCTAGTTTATGTACAAGACGACTTTGCTGCAACCGAAGCTCCTTCCGACAGAAATTCCTCATCATCAATCGTCAAAGGTGCGTTGATGTAAACATCGATATACACATGATCTCGGCTAACATCACCAGATTTGTCTCGAAAGACTGACTTGCAGGTTCTCCCAAAGCCGCAAAGGAGGCTTGGAATAGCACAGCGGCAGCGGCAGCAGCAAACTGACTATCAACAACCAAAAAGATTAAATTTCCATCCTAATTCCAAAAACACGATTCCTCAATTGAAGGAAGATGAAGATTTATTTCGCCTCAAGCAACTCGCGAATTTCGAACATCAATTTCACCACAGGCAACTCATGCTTCTCAAACAAAATGATGAAAAGAGGTTGATGATGGCTCGACGAGAACAGCAAAGCTACAATCTGCCGCCAGCGCCTACGATCGCTCAAGCTAGTAATCATGCATCGAAAGATTATCAGTTATTAAGTCTTATCCCAGAGCAGAATAAAAAAAGACGTCTGCTAGCGCAGCAGGAAAGCATACGAAACTTGTCCTCTCTTACATGGCCCATTATGGCTACTCCTACCATAAAACTACAACCAGCACCACAGCAAATGGCCCAGCCAACTTCTCAACAGGCTCAACGAGCTGAAATGCAATATCAAACATCACAACAGAGCCAATCAATCGTCGATCCGTCATCAAATATGTCGTATGCCCGAGAAGATTTAAGTGGTGAACCGTACAAGAATGTGGGCAGCCTTTGGCTTAGAGCACTGCAGAATTTTCAGACATTTGAGTCAAACTCAGGAGGCAATTTGCGAGAATGTTTAAATCAGGAACATGTAGTCTTTACTACAGATATGGACTCAAATACCCTTGTTAACAATTCAAATTGGTCTGCAAGTCCTCATAAGGAAAAGATCGCTGGAAAGTGTGGAAGATTTCCGGATGCTACTAGCTCCATCCAGCGAATTCTTGAGATTCTCGACGTGATGGAAGAAACAATCGGTCTTGAAATTGGCATCATTGCATGGGTATGCCTTCTAGCTGCTGTCGAGGTATACTGATTCCTATCTCATTAGCAAGAATTATAGTTAACGCTCTTCCTTAGAATTTACTCTCCCTCGATGTCAACTTAGCAGTAAAATCACGAATCGAAGTTTTCGCCCAGCTTGCTGAACTTGCTAGCATGATTGCTCGGTATGCCGTCATGGAGAATATATATTCTCAGTGGAAAGGGATGAGTCTCGATATAACTTATGAAAAAGCTCTCATCAGTTTCTCAACCCAAGTTTTGAGCTACTTTGAAAGGCTTCTCTCACCCCCGGCAGAGCATCGGCCAGACTTTTCCTCAAGTATGCGGGTTCAATTTCAAATGATCATCGACGCGGATAAAGCGTGCCGAGGTTTTACGTTCATCATTGGTGCTGAAGATACCTTCGTGGACCACAAACGCTCACTCGAAGATGTTTCTGATGATACAGACGATACCGACGATTTGGATGATACTATTCCAAGAGATGATGAAAAGGTTGGAATGCAAGATATGCCGTCGCGGGTAAAACGCATTAGGATATAGGCTTGCTTTGGTACGCGATTTTGTGTGGAATTCGATCTTGTGGACGCCGGATACCTTTGTTTGTTGTACCCTTTTCGATACTGCCGTTTTATTGTTTTATTTGCAAATTATTTCCGTTCAAAATTTGTATCTTGTCAAATGACTTCAAAGTACCTTTTCATTGCACTGTCTGGCTGCCTCTCGTTGTAAGCAAATCATCATAATAATGTCTCTCCTTACAAATTTGGGGTTCGGAAGTAAAAGCAAACATAATTATCTAAAGAATACTATCTACTTATAACACTCGTATACTTATGACTACTCCAGTATACCATTCAAATTGAAGAGTCGAAAGATTCTCTCTGATGAAACATACGTACACTATTACAGTATTCTGTCACCTTCTCGTCCCGACTGTTCAGATATCAAAAGAGGAAAACATGCATCCAAGATCTCGCTTCTGGTATCCTCCTCTCTTTGCCTCGCATCCTACTTCTTCAATCTTTTATTTGTTTTCCCTTCAGATTTTCAATAGCTAATTTTGAGAAACACATTTTTTATTATACCTGTTTGAGGCATATTGATGTTTCAAAGGTAAATCAAAAGATTCAAGTTCTGGTCATGCCCAACAGGAGCGGGATAAGAATACCTACACGAGTACTCTGAGTAGGTGTCAAATCATAGAGTTCATGGGGGCGAAATTTACATCTTCTCGTTAAAATCTATGAATATGTAAAAGAGTCAAGGATACCAAAAAAAGCCCATCCACTATTGAATATCAGCATAGTCAAACTAAATACCAAGCAATGCGCCCTTTGTCGTCCTTGCCAACTGTAATCTCCAAAGTTTCTGCTCCGCGCACAAGAACATTTCTCCATCCTTTCCAAAACAAAAATTCGCTACACCGCCGGGAACTAAAATTGTACCAATCGAGGTTCCAGCTGAATTCCAAACTTCAACACCATCGCCACAGCCAGAATATACGTTACCGTGAGTATCACATTTGATGCCGTCTGGAAAGCCATCTGCTGCATATGCGAAAACTCTTCGGTTGATGAGGAAAGGTGCACCTGATGATGTGTGAATATCGAAAGCGTAGATTGTTGCAGGACTATATTCGAATTAGTAAAAGATATCGGGATAGGATGACGAAGAGCGTCTATACCGCATTAAATCCCCAGTTCCATCCCCATGAAGTTGATCGGTATCCGTAATATAAATTATAGACTCATCTACTGAGAAAGCAATCCCATTGGGTCTACCAAATCCATCGGCCACCACTCTAATGCTTCCAGTAACAGGGTCAAATCTATAGACCTGGCAGGGTAATTTAGGTTTGGGTCGGAAATCTTGCTCCCATCCATAGCATGGATCGGTAAACCAAATGCTATCATCTTTAGCCACTACAACATCATTCACCGAATTGAACTCTCGACCGTGAAAATTGGTCACCATAGGTTTTGGAGGTGCTGAGCGCGGCATATAGTAAATACCTCCCGAGCCCGCACTTCCATTTCCTTGAGCACAAAAGAGAATCCCGTCTCGGTAATTGACACCTCCATTCGGCATATCTATTCCAGGCGGCGGACGCATTTTGGCCCACTCAGCAGACTTGATACTGCCGTCCTCATGGCGATGGAGTTTCACTCGAGATATCAGGATGGTAGGGAAATTTCCGGAGCTAGTGGCTTGTAGAAGGTTGGATGTGATGTAGAGTTCATCGTGCTCGGGTAACAAAACACAGGCTTCGTGGAAGAAGGGGTTGTTTGTTGCGCCGGCGGTGGAAAATAGTAGTGCATGTGAGGGAGCTTCGCCAATTAAGGAGGAAAATGCGGAGTCATGTTGTAAAAGAGTGACTTGGTCAGAAAGACCGTATGTGGTGCTGATGGGGTTGTGTTAGTGTCATATCTGGATGGTGGGGGTGATGAGGACTAACGTGACTTTTTCACTACTTGCTGTTAATCGATCAACAACCTGTGATGTGTTAGCGGGGGTTTGAGAAGAGGATTAGAAAAAGCATACCTCTATCTTGGTAGGCACACTCGAAACATTGGAATTGGTCACTGCTGCCATTTTTGGGCTTTCAAGACTTTGGGGTTGACCTAATAAGGCTGGAAGCTTTGCAGATGTCAAAATCAGACAATTTTGGCCTTCTCAGTAAAGCCTTTATCTACTCGTACTTTTAAGGTTATTTATTTCTCTTGAATAGATTGGGTGAGGTCTGGATAGAAACAATAATTGACAGAAGGTGGGGTGTGTAATATTACATCAGGTCCAACATTTTGAACCTGGCATGGTTGCTAGGAGGGGAGGGATAATCTTGGACCGGTATTTATCCGAGACATCATGGGTATACCGGGTGAAGCCGAAAAGCACATGGATATAAATCTCAATGCTCTTCCGAAGTGAATAGAGAACAAGTCCTGACAAGGTGAAAGGTTACATTATGAAGAGAGCTGGCCCGGCCCGAAATGATCCCGAAGTCCGTCCCTCCTATCTTAGCAGTTGTGTTTTGTTGCACATCTGTATTGTCAGACCCAGGTTATAAATAAAGCCTTTGGAGAGCAAAAGGAAAAGAAAAAAGGATTTGATGGAAAGCATGCCTACCTAACTTCACTGTACTTGGAAGATTATTCTTCCGAGGTGTCACTCTTTCTACACTTCATTTATCCGCCATATTCTACTCTACCTATTCTATTGTCTCCGGCCAACAACAAAAGGTTTTGCTCGATTACAAGAATCTGCTCTATAGCTCTAGATATTCAGCTATGACTGCTGCCTCATGGTTCAATTTATTACCAAAAGATGACTTCACAAGCACCCGGAAGCCTGGATGATTACCCCTTTTACAGGCATTGAAAGCTTTTTTTGGGCACAGTAATTCTTCATTGTGAAGTTCATACTCAATGATAAAGATATCCAGACTCTGTCTGTACTAGTGTGCAAGCCATAAGGATGATACAATTACACAACGTTGTCTTGCGGAACACCAAACTGAACAGGAAATGCATTTCCTCCTTTCCAAAACCATGCCTTCCTATGTCTACCGGTACCTCGAGCTTAAGCTTAACTCCGTCTGAATGTAATGCCGACCTCATACACATGATCCTTTACGCGGCAAATGGTATATGTCCAGATGGCTATATAAAATTCCAGGTTCGGGTCGAGGTATCACTGTAACTCAGTCCAGCGAAAAGAAATTTCTTCTTATCAAAGATGTTATGCACCCTTTTCGGACTTTACCAACACATATATAAACCAGATCTCAACCAGACTTATACGAACTCTTGTAGCAGGGCCCTATCTCTTCCCAGTCAGCATTGCTTTTCTATCTCAAAATAGCAACGAATCTAAACACATCCATCTGCATTTTTACATCAGAATTACCAAGTGTATTTGTCAACCATTTCGGCCATCTCATGGATTCAATACTCATTCTTTGAAGTCAACTTATTCGGCCACCTTGACTTCGAACCTCTTGCATTTGAAAACACCCGTATATAATTCAAGACGCCATTGTTCCCGATCTAGAGTAGTAGTAGTAGTATTATTTTACATCAGGAGAGCAGCTTAGGGCTGCCCTCAAAACCTCCCTAGGGGTATGCAGATATTCTAAGCTATGGTTTTACGATACATGAAATGAGAGTGCCTTAGAAAGAAAAGTGAAAGCCTTACAGCCATTCCTGGTAATCGTGTGTTACCTTCCAATTTGTGTATTCTTTCCTCTGCTGGTTGAGGTAGTCCTGCTGTTTTGCCTGGTGTAGACGATTGTGCCTAGATTGCGGGCTTGCTATCGTATAAGCTGGGCGTTTCAGTGGACTGCTTTTGGTGTAGCTGTTCGAATATTTGTTGTGCTCCGGGGAGCGTTTGCGGATGTGCTTTTGTATATCCTGTTGGTATTCAATCAGGTTTTTTATATCTATTGATGGTTTTGTTTTTTTGTATATGCTTTGCAAAGGGGGTTAGTGGTTTTGTTTGTGTTGTATATTGCGAGTCGGTTCTGGTAATAGGTGTATATTGTCGCAGTGTTTAGATTGTTTGTTTGTAGAATGTGGGTTTGCAGCTTTCTATCTTAGATATATGTTTTTGTAGAACTTTGTCAGTTTTAGAAGCTCAACAAATTCCTTGGGATTGTTTAGGATTTTGTATAAGTAGTAAATACCTTCTGTGTTTGTTGCTGGTAATATAAGGGGCTTATTTGGCTATTGTTCGAAAATGCCTTTTGCCTTCCAGCAGTAGACTAGGTGTACTGGGGTTTTGGACCTTCCGCAGAAGCATTCTGTATCTCCTGTATATTTGAATTTCCTGTGATACCATCTGAAGTCCCTATGGGAGGTTCTGATAGCTATCAGCCTTTGTAGAACTACTCACAAAAGTAGGAATTCGGGCAATGGTTTGACTTTGTATGTCAGGTCCTATTGTTTGTATTACAGCGAGAGAGTAGGCTTACAGGAGTTCCACTATTGTTGGCAGACATCTTCTTTGAGATTGTATGCTATCGATCGAATCCCGCTGTAAATAGATTGCAAAGCCAGTCCAGTGTCCTATTAGGCTTTCTTGGCTCCAAGGTCTGCGAGGTGATCCGCCGCCTCGTTTCCCTCAATGTTTTTATGTCCCAATGATTATTTGACCTGAATATCGTATTCCTCCATAGCCTTATAGCAATTGTTGAAAGCCTATTGTAATAACATGGAGACATTGGCTCATATGTACCAGATAATTGAGATACTGTCGATACACATCTAGATTTTCTAGTTTGTATATCTGGCATCTTTGAAAGTACATTCAAGACCTGTCCATGCCTCAATTGCTTCCGCGTCGAAGACATGGGATTAGGTATTGATAAAGCCTGAATCTACCAGTATCTGATTCTTACCTAGGTAGATAATATATCCATAGCCCACTATATGCTTTCCTCGCATATAGTTTTCCGATCCATCTGAGAAGATGGTGATGTCCATAGCTAGTAGATTTTCCCACCAGGTTCTGAAGGCTTTTGCCGCCGTTTTTTTGTCAACCCCTTCTGTAGGGTCTGTTCTGCAGCCAGGTGTATACCTTGATAGCTCGAATGTAGACCTCGGGATTGATAGGATAAGGAGACCGAGTCTTTGGATCTTGGTTTTTGCTTTTTGTTTTGTGCCCAACCCTTGTTCTTTAACAATTATAGGAGGTTCGATTTTTTTTGTAAGCAGGTGAGTCTCATCTACGCTTTGTAGACATAGAGCAAACCTTAGTTTGGCCTTTTCGAGGGCTGTCATGGCTGAGGGGAGTCCTGTTTCGCGGTAGAGGGCTGTTCCCGATCTAGAGATCAGAATGCAGCTCCGATCAAGGTCTTATCAAGACAAACCAACAACCCCCAGATGAAGAAGGTAATAAATTCGAGAGATCGTCCAAAAAGCCAGTATCGGTGGTCAGCAAAAGCTTTTTTACTTTCTTCAAGTGCTGACGACGTCCAGCCACTGGTAACACCAGATAGAAGAGCCAAGCATATAAGGTTTGAAGAGAGAGATACAGGGGTCAAGTTCGAGCTCAAGCGACTCAAAAGAATGATGCTGAACCTACTAAGGTCTCAAAATCACGTCAGTCACATGTGCCAAAGAATAAACCTTCGGATATCGAGGAAAAGGATTAAAGAAAACACGCCGAGAATAGTTGGCATGGCAAATATGATAATAAAATGGTTAGACAAGATTATTTTAGACGAACATATCTCATTACTACTACTCGTCCAGAGGTAGCGGGTAACCAATGAAGTAGCACTAAAAGATCTTTAGATACGGAACCCCAGAAGGACAAACAAGCAGAAGACTGAGAAGAGAACTGTAAAAAAACAGGTAGAGGTTTCCAATTGGAAGGGAAGTGCTACCCCCGTCATCCTCGGTAGGAAAAGTTCATTCGGATTTCATCAACTTTCGTAGACTCGCGTTGATTCATAAGAAGAAAGCGATAACTCAATATGGTTCGGATCGAGAAATCGAAAAAAGTGGCATAAGTAGGTAAGAAATTGGCATATAATTCACTAATCATTATTTTCTGTTGAAGAAGTCTTCTATTTTTATTTTTGAGAAGATAATGGTTGAATTTCGCGCGATGAGTTTGCAAGTTTCTTATTCGATTCTCAATATAACATTTATCATCGTTTAAAGAATATCTCATACGCTCTCTCATATTGAGACTTCTTGTTTTAGTTGGCGCAAGAGCGTTGACGAAAAGGTTTTCATATCGACCACATACTTTATTACCATGTCAATTTTTCTTTCCTTTTTCTACGTCGTTATATGCGATAATATCAATAAAACAAGTGAAATGTCTTTCGTCGATAAAGTATACCGGTATTGATCCACTTCTTTTTTTGATTAACTCATGCAAATTCACTTCGCGACAACAACATCAATCGCGAAATCCTCAAAGCAGAGAGAGAGAGAGACCCACCCACCACACAATCGAATCTCCCAAAAGTAATTCAACCACATACCACCTACCGAAAACAAAAATAAATCCACAGAAAAAAATGGCAGAAATCCTGCGACCCCATGGATGGGATCCATGAAGTCGCTCTCATTCCCCAAATGCCCCGTTTTATTTGTTTTTTCCAGGCAAATGGTGGCCAATTCTTATGTACAAGGCTAAGTTTACGGCGGAAGACTGATCAGATTCGTGCCCATGAATCCGACGTGCTACCAGCTCCGCCAACTAGTAGGACTAGATTTGGTTGAGGGACACTCACGTATTGTGTTTTATGTAGTAAGCGAGGGTGAATTTGGTGGCTGGGCTTAGCGAGGATGAAGATTGAGTGATGATGATGGTTTGGACGGGTTATGGGAGGATTAAAAATGTGTGTTCTTGGGTGTTGGTTTGTAGGTACTAGGTGGTGTGAAGGACGACTGGTGATAGCGCTTGTATATGAGATGGTATAATTTCTGGTGGGAGTGATATGAAGAGGTATCGTTATAGCCTATTTTCGCCACAGTCATTTTGAATACTTTCTAACCGTCCAAAACGACTTAAGACTCCCGGTTCGAATTCGGCCTGGTTAAGTTCTATGTACCAGTGTACGAGTAGTCAGTAATTAACCAGTCGAACTAGTATATTGATTATACTAGCAATTTAGTTTAATGAATCCAAATCGCTGATTCGTTTAGTTTAGTTTAGTTTCAAAACTAGCAATTTAGTTTGATGATCTTAAATTGCTATTTTACTAATCGATTCAGTTTTTCAGTCTGTATATTTCCAATCATCAATTAACATTACAGCCCATCAAACTATCAGTTTCCCAACTGGTTCAAACTACTGACGACACTGAGTTCTACTGAGATACTCTCCCTTCTTTCTCCGCTACTTCGGATTTTCATCAGATTCCCCATCAGCGGTTTCAAGATACATTGAAAAAGATTGATGAGTTCCACAAGTTTGGTTGGGCTTCATCTGGATCAGTGCCAATCAACACCATATTAAAAGCTCCATGGCAACCCTGAGACTGTGTTAAGTCCTTCCAGTATTTTTACAGAGAGGAATGACTCACCAGCTACACAAAGGCTAAAAGCATGGAATAAACTTTCCTGATTTGATCGATCTCATATTTCTGTTGGTCAGAGACTTCCAGATCACTGGGTACCAAGCCAGCCCGCATCCGGAATAGCAAGTATTTCCAACGATCATTGCTCTCGAATATCTATATATGTATAGGAGGATCCATTTCTAGAGATATTATTTGTATCGGAGTACACTACATCCTCGAAACCACTTATGCAACAAATCAAATGAATGCACGATGACAGAGAATGTTGATTTGTAAAAAACTTATTTTGAATTGCTTTGGAATAACAGTTGTCCATAGCTACAGTTTTTTTTGAAAACTGATGGGCGATACTTCCAATTCATCAACGATAGATCAAGACGATTTTTGCTAATAGAAGATTATATATATAGAATATTTCAGAAAAAGGAGTTCGATGTATAGTTTTCTATTTTCTAATATTCTATAAAAATAAATACTCGAGCAGAATAATTTCAATTGTTTTTATTAAAATAATATTAAATACTTTAATTTTGTACTAAAATTCCGAAAATCTATAACTAGCTCAATAACTATATAAAGAATCTATAATTAATATAGATTGAATAAAAAGTTATAAAAGTCAAAAATCACTGTTTTTGGTATAAAGGGATAGCCTAAAAGTAGAGTAGTAGACTTAGTGGATGGGGAAGTATACTTTTATGGTATCTCTGTTCGAGACTGGATTTGCAGAATTGGAGTGGGAATGCAAGAAGGGATATCATAGGTAGGGAGACATTTATAAAGTGTAGAGAGAACGTGCTGATAGAAGAACTTGAGCCGAAAGTCGGTCCGCAAATTGTTTCACAAGTCTCGGTAAAGCATTGCAAGAATATTGGTGGTGCGACAGTGATGGATTTATGGAAGAATTGACCGGTATCTTTAAGTCGAGATATCTTTTTGATTGGATGTGAAGGCTGCATACCAAACTGATACCTACTTGGCATCGAATGTAGCAATAAAATCAACTGTATAACCACAGTGATAAGAGTACATGGTGGCGTTCCCTAATTAAGTTCCCAAAGAATATCAGCCACTCAGGTATGATCCGACGCTGCAGATGAATTCCATAAGCGGCGAGACCAGCTTCCACGTGGAATATCATGACAAACGCGCGCGGAGTACAACCATTTCTGGTTTTGGTGTCAGCTACACACCCAATCTAACGTCTATTCGGGAACGATTAACTGACTAGAATGTCGACCACCGGTCAACGATTGGAATAGAATGGTCTTTGATCATTTTGGTTTTGGCGAAGTCAATTCGAAGTTACAGTACGAACTGTAGCGTAAGATCTCTAAATTCGTACGTTTTTGCTAATCAGATAGAGCTAAGACTTCGGCGATTGCATCAGCCAGATCCCCCGTCTCCCATAGTTTGTTGTGAGTTCCCTTTAACATATTTTTGAGGTTCTTCACCACCACTTCACCACCAATACCCTGTACGTTCTTTACCATATGATCGATTTGTTTTTCATCAACTAGCTCATCGCCTGATGAAGTAGCAAAGGCAAGGACTTTTCCACTTTTACCAAATTCCTCGAAGTTCGGAAACCTCGCTGGTGAAACTTCATCCCAGACTCTTTCATTGGGCCCATACGCTCTAGTGATAAACTCATTGTATGCAGAGTATGTATCGCGCAGTAGTCTCACATCGTAAATTCCAGCAACTCCAAGAACGTATCGTGGGAGCTTAAAACTTAAAGACTCATATGGTATCCCGCAAGAATGCAGAAATTCCCTTCCCATTAGGATTTGCATTGCTAATGTAGCGCCAGATGAATGGCCGACAAGTAGATATCGATCTTCGATAGAGTATTTTGATTGTAAGTAAGACAGTGCAGAACAAACATCTTGTATATGATCAGGGTGCTTGGCATTGCGGTATGCATGATTAGGAACTGAAGAAGAATTTTGAGGGAAAGATGGATGGGACGAGAGGCGATGATTGATTGACGCAAAGGAGGCGATTTTGGATGAGATGGATGAAGACAAAAGACGATTGATCGATGGAAGGATCGAGGAGGACGTCACACGTGGATCACGCCATGCTCCCCCATGGATGTAGCTTGAGTCATGTTAGAATGGTGAAAGATACATAAGCACGTGATATTCATATGTTCAGTGATGGGTTCAGGATTACTTACATTACCCATATCTTCTTAGACAACTTTGTGGTAGGCTCTGAGATGGCGTTCGTGAGAGTTTCATCGTCATCGGGGTGTTTTGGCCAGTAGATACTTAAGGTCTGCAAGTCATGCTCTTGTGCATATTTGACATCCTCCTCTTTCAAGAGATTACTGCCGATATTGAGTGATGAATCTTCAACAGTAGCCATTGTGACTGAAAATTGGAAATTTGCAATATAGGATTATATGTGAATAACGAAGAGGAGATGGGACTGGTAACTGTATTCAATAAAAGCTGCAGTGTGTTGACAAGCGAGCTTATCACGCTAACGGATCGGAGGCGGATGAGCTTACATAAGCCATGGCAATGACCAATGACTAATATTCATTCAACACGGAAGCGGGTACGGAAAGGAAAGTTATCCAGCTCAGAATCAGACGTACTGTATCTGCAAAACACTCCTATCTTAATAAGTATTCATGGAAGGTAACAATCAGAGGTGAGTCGATGAGAGAGGTTAAATACTTGAGTAGTGTGTGCAGGTAGAGCATTCTACCTTCTCTTCCTTTGACAAAACAAAGCTTTCATTTGTCTCAATTGTTTTCATATATATCACATATTCAAGGGTGGTGTGCAACTTTCTATATCATATTCTAGTTTGTCAACATTTCGGTACCAATTAATATGGGCTCAATGGACAGATCGTGGAGAGAGTTGGATGTAGGTATTATTGGTGGTGGAATAGGTATGCATTCGTTCCCTATGAAGGCCTTCATAATCGCTAATCAACCCGGTGAAAAGGGGGTCTTGCTGCTGCCACAAGTTTACGACAGGCCGGCCACCGAGTCACAATATATGAACGAGCGGATTTTGCTGGAGAAGTTGGTGCATCTATATCATGTGCGGCGAACGGTACCAGGTGGCTTGAAAAATGGGGCGTAAATATTCCAATCGGACGACCTGTGGTTCTGCAAAAGCTCATATCGCATGATTGGAGAACAGGAGAGGTTCAAAACGTATACGATTTGGCAGGTTATAAGAATAGATGGGGGTATGTTTATAACATGTTTCATCGAGTCAACATGCATGAAATGTTGATGGACTCTGCTACCGGACCAGATCATTCCGGCATACCAGCAACTTTGAAATGCAACCAGAAATGCGCGGATATTGATCATGAACAAGGGATTGCCACTTTCGAGAACGGTCTACAAGTCAAACATGATTTGATTATTGGCGCAGATGGGATTGGATCACAAGTACGAAAGACTTTAGGAATTGTGCCAGATCGAGAGTTATCTACATCTACATGCTTGCACTGCATTATCGAGACGAAAGATGCGAAAAAATTAGGGCTTCGAGATTTGTCACCGAATAATGCTATCGAGTTTTGGGGTGGACAAGGTATTCACAAGATTGTCTTCTCACCATGCCGAGACGGAGAAGTTCACTCATTCTATTGTTTCTTTCCAGGAAACGAAAGTCCCCATGCCGGTGAAGGCTGGAACATCAAGCTTACCGTTGAGGATATCCTCAAGCCATTCCCGGATCTCGACCCTGAGCTCCTTGCGTTATTCAGAAATTCGACGGATGTGAAGCCATGGAGACTATTCGCTCATCAGCCATATCCATATTGGCAAAATTGGACTACCTGTCTTCTCGGTGATGCAGCGCATCCTATGCTTCCAGACCAGAGTCAAGGGGCTTGTCAGGCTTTGGAAGATGCTGCCGCGCTAGGCATAATTTTCGGACAAAGATATGAATTTGCAAATTCGAAAGCAAGCATCAGCGAGGGGCTAAAGTTATATGAGCAAACTCGCAAACCTAGAGCTTCTCGGGTGCAGGCAGCTAGTGCCCGCGAGAGGGTGAATATCAACGAACGGATTGGGTTCTCGTCGAATACTCACAACCCAAACTACAAGGTGTTGGATGAGAAGAAGAAATTGACGATTGAGGAGATGAATGAGTATGATATGTATTTGGATATTGAGAGAAAGGTCTTGGGTATACAACCAGAGGTGGAGATGAGAGCCTGCTTATAATTTTGTCGGGTTCCGGGCTTCTTGGCGTTTTGAGGAGTACTTCGGTTATTGGATATCCAATCTCGTACCATTTGTCAATATTTAGACCTTTCAAAATAGCTACATGATCTTCTTTACTTCATATCTGACTTTGACTGAATACACTCATGGACTTTTCAAGCACATTGACCATAAAAATATTCAGATATGAATTATCACATTACTCGCCGGTTAGATATACGAAAAAGGAGATTACCCGAACAACATCCGTTCATTCCGTTCTCCGCCGGGAACCCCTGCTTCTACATCCGACCTTATTTATTCATTGCATTGACTTCTTTATCAACGAAATACTTCATCCCACTCATGCCATCAAATCATTATTGCACATTTTATTGAAAGTGCTTCAATGTCAGAACGTCCTGCAAAACGTGTTCGCCAAGCATGTGAGCCATGTCGGTACGTAATAGCCGTCTATAGATTAATGGAACAGCGAGCATGAGAAGTGGGGGATGGGAGCAAATGATTTTGATATTGAGTTGCGTTGCGTTGCGTTGACTGATTGTTAATGGTGATTAGGCGCAAGAAAACGAGATGCCCAGGCGAGAAGCCAATATGTTCGAATTGTGCGAGACTAAGACAGAATTGTTACTATGCTGATGATGGATTAAATCGTGTGAACGAGAGAACCTCAACTGAAAGAACTCCGATGCTAACACCGAGCCGGGTACAGGAGACGCACTTGAGATCATTCAGTGATGTAAACTTAGTAAGTAAAAACTTTCGGTGTCAAACCAAGTGCTAATGAGACACACCACCAGGAAGACAGATTAAAATCAGTCGAGGCTCAACTTGCAGAGGTTCTTTCAAATCAAGTATCCACGAGCAGGAGTGAATCAAGGCATATCTCGAATTCCCCTGTTTTGTCACACTTGGAACATACAATTAGGACGCCCAATGATTCTAGACTTTCGAGTAGGTGAGGAATTTGTGTGCAGTCATTTTGATGATGGTAATACTAATTAATTTGAAGCAAGCTACCACCATATGAGGCCATCGTGAGCATTGCAAAAACTTACCTGCTTTATTGCGACTGTCAGCCGCTTCCTGTGTTTTGCCGGAAGGATTTTGTTGAATCAATCAACGAGCGCGATCCAGAGGTGATCTTCTCGGTCCTAGCTTTAGCGATACGCTTCTCAGACGACGACATCTTCCTTGATAACCAGTCTGAGCTTGTCACTGGATATGTAGAGGCAGCTCGATCGATTATCTCAGGCAGGATATTCGGAGGTCGAGTGGAACTTTCCACACTACAGTCTCTATGCCTTCTTAGTCTAGTGGACTTCACTAGTATGCACTCCTCGTCGGGAAATTAAAGCTCAACTCACACATCTTAGATGGAAATACACGACAAGCAAGCGTGCACAGTAGTCTGGCCATGAGTCTGGCCCAGAATGCAGGTCTCACAGCAGAGAGTCACGCTCCTTTATCAAATTCACTCCGTGAAGAACGCCGACGATGCTTTTGGAGCTTGTTCCTTCTCAAAAGATTACATGGCGCCGAATTCAACGTCATAGATTTCGCAGGTGAGGACAATTTTCCGTGGTATCCGGAAACCACAGGGAGACCCTTGAATCCCGGCCAGTTCACGAGCGGAGAAACTCCCAGTCTCTCAATTCCTGATACTCAGGACAAAGGCGTCGTTGCATATGCAATTCAGCTCAGTGAAGTGTGGTTCAAGATTACTCGTTACGCGAGAAGACGTGGAAGTCCTAGTACTTTACCTCCATGGTCTCCCCAATCAGACTACGCAATAATAATGGCTCAGCAAATGGACTTTGAGACCCGTACCTCACAAATTCATCGCTTTAAATCAGCCAAATTCTCCCAAAGATCTACCGAAGATTTGCATGCGAATCGAGATTATTGGGGCCCTTGGCTATTTATCCAATTTTTATATCACACAAACCTTTGTCTTCTGAATAATCCCCTTTTGTTATCACTTCGATTAAAAAACATCAAATCTGCCATCCCTGAGATTTTCCTACAGCATATTTCAGATTTGATCTCATCACATGCTAGCTGGGTCATCAGATACATTGATATGTTGGAAGCCAAATCCTTCAAAGTTTCTGATCCATTTCTTGCTCATTGTGTAGCGATCATTGCAACGATATATTTACAGGAGTGCTTTGCCGAGGACCCCATTGTGCGACAACAAAAACGAGACAATTTTGATAAGTGTCTGAGATTCATTCGAGATTTCAAAGAGTGGCCGCATGTAGCTCGAATGGTGAGTAAGTCCTCTCCGGATGGCTTTATATATTTCTAATAATCGCATAGGCGGAAAAGCTTCAACGACTTTGTGACACAGTTTCATCCACATATACAAATCCAGATGCACCACCTCAAAGCCCCAATCGCAGTCTTCTTATTGACCTTGGCCAGTTTTGGGAAATTCTCGAATATTCTTCATCTAGTGAAATACCAACATCGGCTCGTCGTCTATTCGGGCCATCCTTGTATTCAGCTTCGATCCCTGCTACTCATGAAATCAGCCATGCATCATCATTGCCTGAGCCAACTAGGGTCGATAGACAAGAATTTGAGGGCTCCGACCCCAACTCAGTGAGCACTAGTGTGGTGAATTTGGGGGGAAATGGACCGCTAGGACAAGAGCAAGAGTTGATTCAACCGCCATTCAATTATTCTGATGACGAACTGGCGGTATTGGCAGAAAG
This sequence comes from Sclerotinia borealis F-4128, assembly GCA_000503235.1. NCBI lineage: Eukaryota > Fungi > Ascomycota > Leotiomycetes > Helotiales > Sclerotiniaceae > Sclerotinia > Sclerotinia borealis. The sequence goes on along the minus strand of KI628739.1, from coordinate 32,514 downwards.
CTTTTTTCATCAGAGGGGCGATGGTATGGGGAATATGGAGGACTGGTGGAGTACTGGGAATCTGGGCTGAAGGGTCTTGGCTTCCTTTCATCGAGACTGAATATGCACCAGTCACGGACGGGTTTTTTCCTCGGTCTTAAGTGGTACAGTCGTAAACAAGGAATACCGGCCAATGGTTGGTGGTGTGTGAAAGCAGTTTATGGATGAGCGAGGAGCTTGATCCGATGCGAAAACCGGAAGGCTGCAATCTTGGCGAGATTCGAGAGCTAAAACGACAAATTTCAGTAGCCATTGCAGACGAACAGAGTAGGTAGATATAAGGAAAACAGATACGATTGACTAAACTTGGGAACAAATAGATTAGTGTACCAGAGGTTATTCCAGGATCGATCGACGAGTCTTTTGAGGCGTAAGTACTAAGAAGAAGATGGCGGGTGGCATACATACAGCAGGGCCTTTTTCTAAGTGTTTATCATCCATCACCAGTCATGATTGATGAAAGTTGAGATACTACTTGCTACCTTTAATACTACCAATTCCAAAAATATTTTTCTTCAGAAGCCGTTCGAGACTCTACACATACTGAGTACACATACTGAGTAAAAATGTAAAGTACTGTACTGCTCCACATCTCCAGGAAAGAATCAATCGTAGACAAACGACATTACCACCTTCGGACCCTAACAACAACGTTTCATTTTAAAGTTTAGAAAGGTAGAATACCTATCCCTCCTTCCTTTCTTCCATTACCACATCTATTCGCCCAAAATGACATAGATGGGGAACCATTTCGTGTACCCCCCTCCCCTCCCCCGACCGCCATTGGAACAATTTTTACTGTACAGTTTGTACGCAGTAGTCATAGTTTGGCTACCGCTACTCAATATTCGATATCGGCAGTACCCGGCGAGCCCAACTTTGAGTCTGGAACTCATAGGCTACAGAATGCGCGGAATCAAAATGCACGTCTCAGTTCAATATCACATCACCAAGATGTAATTTTCCTGGAAATACTGGATTCCATCAAGGATGAGAGATTATACTCCACAGAAAATAAACGCGAGTTCAAAAAGTGTCCACGCATCAGAGCGCCAGTACATACATAGCATTTCCCCGGTCCTTTTCGTTATAATACTATACTTCACTCCGAAAGCATGATGCTATTAATAATGTGGTAGAGATTATTGAAAGATATTCCTTGTTCATCTTCTGGGAGAAAAGATGGAACAGGATCAGCGTTAACATGCGATGGTTCCTCGGTTTTACTTGTTGTGATATTCTATTAGAAACTTGATTCTAATGAGGTGGTGGTTATTGGGGGGGTTTCATCTTCTAGATGAAGTTATAGGGGAGAAGATAGCCGAGATGGGATTGAAATTGGCAAGAATAGTGACACAGACTTTGATTCCTTGCTTGACCACAAATCGAACATCTTTAGATTATCTCGACTTCAATCTCAACCTCACTGTGATTTGACGTGATGAAATCATTTTTCAATGTTTATGAGACCTTTCAGTTTACAAGATACCGATTAAGATCATCGGCTCGTCATGCCAGGGGTGATGAATTGAGTGTCAAGTAAAAAACCCTATATTCTTTGCCAACATACTGAGTAGAGATGACAAAAGAACACAAGATGCATAGTAGCATATCTGGAAAAACCAGCTTCCATATTCTCTGACCAATCATAATGAAGTTTGATGCATTTCTTTGACTAGCACACTCGATTGTTCTTGAGGGGATTTTGCATAATGCAATTGAATTTACGAATAAAGAAGAATGCTTTGACAGAAATTCAAAGAAACCTTAATGTGAAATAATCACATAGAAAGAAACCCTTAGGAAAGCTAGTACTGGGTTTGAATAGACATCAAACAACTATTCACGTCGAAGAAGAAAATCATAATAACTCCAATATTTATGGTAAACAACAATAAAACAATGTCCTAGTACCGTGTATATAAGTTGGTCATTTCGACAACTGGATATCCAGAAGGACAAGATACATCATCATCCCATCATTTCAGACCAATTCAACCCACGAGGACCACAATCTACTTTCAAAATGTCTCAAATTCTAACTGAATTCACCCTTTTTCCTCTACTCCCCACGGAGTTACGGATCAAGATATGGAGACTTAGTATGACGACTCCTCCTCGGTTGATCAAAGACGAGTGCTGGATAGCTAAACACTTTAAAACTAAGGAACGTCCCGATATCAATTTACTTTATTTACTTTCCGTCAATCAAGAAAGCAGAGCAGAGGTGCTTAGATTATACAAGGACATACGACTTCCACTCGAAGATCTTCTTCACTTAGGTATTGTTATGAAGAAGTGCCCCCCAATTCTCTACAACCCAGACGTTGACGTGTTAGGCTTTGAATCCATCGAGTCATTCAGAGAGCCAACCCCCATGTGGGTTGACGGGAGACCTGTCCGAGTCATCGACAGCAGCCTTGTCAAAAAAGTCCAAGTCTCACCAGTTTTCTTCATAAATCGACTCTCGAACCCGAGGCACACCAGCTATGGGGACAAGACACCCGAGCAGTATCGCCAAGACAGACACAAGGATTTATTACGTGCCTTCCCGTTTGAGAATCTGTATCAATTCATCGTGCAAGACTACGACTGCATGGCACCACACCTACTAGACTTTCCGAAGATCAGAGATGCGTGGAAGGATGTCCTGACCTTCATTTTTGAGAAGGAGCAGGCACATCGCCTTCAACGCGCTATCGAAGTCCTCTATCTCGTAATCCCCGATTTCACAATCCCAGAGATCGTGATTCATCCAGGCAAAAATAGTTCGAGCTTGTGTGTCAACTGTCAAGAGTACGGCCCCTCCGACTTGGCTGCCCAAATGCTCAAGGATAGGGAGGAGATGAGCCAACAAAGGATAACCGAGGAAGATTAAGAAGTCGAGTAAGAATCGAGTAGTGGTAAGCGTCGCTGGTGACAAGTCCTAGTAAGCATGCATTTCCTCTATTGCCTCTTCATATCTCTCTTTGGGGCTCTTCAATTGTTTTCATACTTAACGAAAGGATAAAAAACATCATTTCATTTCATTAGTACTAGACAACAAAAAAAAAAATATGTCATTTCTTTACTAAACCACAAAAGAAAAAAAAATGTCATTTCATTATAAAATCACAAAAGGATAAAAAACATCATTTCATTTCTTTGCTAAATCATAAAAGAAAAAAAAAGTTTTTTCATTATAAAACCATAAGTAAGTATTAAAGGTTATTCTCCATTTCCCCTTTTTTGTTTCCAACCTGAATTAGCCAGTCTTCAAGTGATAATAAGTGAAATATAAAACTCCAATATATATAAACCACATACCCCTACCATCTTATGACCCGCCATCTCCGCATGAAATTGACGTTATAGAACTAATGTCTAACACATTGATGTTATAAATGATTCTCCTCCGATTGTGCCATGTGCCATCATATATATATATATACATACACTCGAGTACTGTATATCCTGGATCTATACCAGGTACCGGTGGTACTATACTTCTTCGCCTGCCGGCATCTACCAGTCGGCCGAGAATCCCGAGCCCCCTCTTTTCTCAACCGAGCTACTGTAATGGATGGCTTCTACTGCTTACTAGAAGGTATTATTAATATTAACTTTCGTATTGCCTCTTATATATCACATTGAACTTTCCAAAGAACAAAGTTTCCTCATCTCTTTTTCCAATATCGAATCTCAATACGCATATCTATCTAGATCTTGTATCTCCTGTGTCAAAACTACTCATACATCATCTTCCATACAATATCTCCAGTTCTATTCTAAACCATTACATCATCAATCAGACCATCCAAAAATGACCGAAAATACTCCCACATTCCACCACCTCAACGTAAGCTATCAAACTCCCAATTTTCCCCTTTCTATACCTTCTCCCCAAGCCTAATCACCAACTCAAGAACTCTCAATCCCAACGAATCTTCTGGCTCCTCGAAGAACTAAACACCCCCTACACCCTCCAACTACACACCCGCAACCCCTCCACCGACCCCAAAGCGGCCTTCCTCGCGCCCCCCTCTCTCCAATCCACCGGTCCCTACGGCAAAGCCCCACTCCTCATCACCGGTCCCCAAGACCACTCCCGCTATATCCCGGAATCCCTCGCCATCGCCACCTATTTGATCCGCACCTTTGATACCGACGATAAATTCGGTCTCCGAAATGGCGATTGGGTACGCGATGAAGTACTCCTCAGTATTATCCTGACCGATCTTGGACGGGCGACGGGTATGATGCTCATGCTTGATTTCAACGCGGTAGCCAATGGAGTGGGACTGATGGGGAAGAGGTTTGATGGACCGGCGTTGAGGAATGTATTGGGGGATTTGGAGAGGGAATTGAAGGAGGGGCCCGAGGGAGGGTTTTTCATGGGGAAGAATCTGGGTAGAGCGGATATTATGTTGGAGTTTCCAATGGCGATGGTGAAGCAGAGGAACTGGGTGGATTTGGAAAAGGAGTTTCCGGCGCTGAATGCTTGGTTGGAAAAGTGCTATGAGAGACCTGCGTGGAAGAGGTGTATTGAAAAGGGGAATGGGTATGATTTGACTACTTTTCCTCAGAAGGAACATCTACAGGCGCATTTGTAGATGAGGGTTGGTTGCTAGGAGGGAAGGAAGAAACTTGTTTTTCCTGGTTTAATCTAGGTCACATGTAGATCACGCTTTGGATATCTCTCCTCTCATTTTGGTGTGAAATAGTTTAGATTAGATCCGCTTATATATACAATCCAAGAGACCGATCTTGCAAACAGACAAAAGAAACAATAGTTTACGTTCAAATACATGATTAAAGGGCGAAATACGATTCAAAAGCACGGAGATGTCTTAAAATATCTTCCGGGTTGAGGTTTAGCTGGTCCAAAGCAAATACTTGAGACGGATATTGATGACTAGCTGATCAGTACACTAGATAATAATTGGTTATAGGTACATGTGATGATACCCCTTTTCAGGTTCCTCTCATAAGATTGTTCATCAGTATGCTGCCAACTGCTCATACTCCACACTAGCATAAACAAACGGCCCCGCTCCCTTCATATCATTCTCATCAACCGCTATCGAGGTATAATACTAGAGAACAGTCAGTCACATTGCCTCATCCAAATTCATACATTGTCACACAGTACTAACCTCAAATGAAGCATTCGATCCCAAACTACCCACCAAAACCGTACCCTCCCAGTTCACCGTTCCATTCGTTCCATTAAACGCAACGAAATTCTCGGCAATATACTCATATCCCTTCTTCATGGGTGCTATATATTGGCGTCCCAAATACCCCTTTCTAACACCCTTCAGTATCGCATAGACGAACATTGATGAAGCGCTAGACTCGATATAATTTCTCGGCTTGCCTGGATATGGTTCGTTCATCACTAACCACCAGCCACCCGTGGTATCTTGGGCGGCTGCTACACCTGCTGATGCTGTGACAAACCAATTCAGAAGTTGTGCATACCCAGGATGTGATTTTGGGAAGAAGTCAAGAACATCGACAAGTGCCATCAGATACCATCCTAATGCTCGATTCCATACATTAGGCGATGCACCCGTCACGGGATCAGCCCATACTTGTGTTTTACTTTCATCGTAACCGTGGACGATGAGGTTGGTCGTATGGTTGCGGCAATGTTGTTCAATAAGTAAATATTGCAATAGGATATCATCCCACGCCGTGATATTGGCAGCATCAAAGTATGAAGTCCATTGAGCATAAAAGACATCAGCCATGAAAATGCCATCCAACCACATCTGATTCGGGTACGTAGGTGCACGATGCCAGAAACCTCCCGATGCTGTTCGTGGGCCGTAATTGAATTGTTGGCGCAGTCTATCGGCGGCAACTTTATATCTAGTTTCGTGGGTTCGAGCCCAGGTGTCAAGTATGATGGTCCCGATTCGAATATCGTCAAGGGAGGCGGGATATGTTGGGTAGCTAAGGATTGATCCATTTGCGGATACGGCAGCATCCATTTGGGATTTCACCCAGTTGATATATGTTGCGTTTCCAGTAGCATTATATGCCATTTCGACGCCACGATAGAACACCGCCTGAGGGTATTGCGCCGTCTTGGCTACCCCCCTTTGAATGAATGAGTCGGATACTAGGGTTGAATACTTGATAGCAGCATCGTCGGCCCTTGATCTAATCACGTTTACTGCAGATGCAGATGCACACATGAGAAGAAAAGCGAACAGCATCTTGGTATAATTTGTGAAACGTGATACAGAATAGAAACACAACAGGAACGTATGTATATATATATATATATCTATTGATCATCGTTAAAGTGATTATTGCGCCAAGATTGAAATCATCCTTACTCACATATAATCAGATTTGGCCCCTCCCATTTTCCATATCGAGTCGCATTGTTTTCCAAAGTTTTTCCGTCGGGTCAGGGGGTTATGCCGAAAAGACCATAAGTATGTTATACCTCCTGTTCTGTGTTCTGTTCAATATTACCTAGTACATGCAGTTCAATTGAAAGATAAGATCTAGTCAGATATGATTTGATCGGGATTCTCCAGCGTTACGCGGTGTTGCGGGGAACCTGGGCGTAACAACCCGGTGAAACACGGAGGGATGTCTTGATTAAGGACGTACTAGCCGAAAAGATTGAACCATCAAATGCGATCGATACGTATTCCAAATTCCCAATGCAGCTTGCTTGGACTCCTATTCTGAAGATAAATTGAAAGGATAAAATGGGGCGGAAAAGCAACACAAACCGAGGTAGAAACGATGAATTATGGAACAGATCTGACCTAACCTAATTTGCTAGAGCTGGTGATCGTTTAACATAGACAAACGATATGCATACCGTCTAAACTCACTAACTTTGGATTTGCTTAGTCCTATTATAGAATAAGGTTTATAGCTAATAAACTCTGATCAAGGCTAATACTGGGTCCGTAATCTATAATATCCGACTCCACTTCCAAATGAGCCAATAAATGCTTATACTGATGTATGATCCATTTCTGTATCAGCCAATGAAATCCTATACTAATGCACGATTAAGATCTACTAATTGAAACCTTATTCCATAATAGGACTAAGCAAATCCAAAGTTAGTGAGTTTAGACGGTACCGGAGTAATGTTGTATTCAGTAATCGGATGGCAGTTGTAGACTCATCAGACCTGGCTTCACAACTTGGGAGGTGACAGATATACTCGAGCACAACATCAGAGCTGGGCCGAACATCAGGGCACACATTGAGAGTGGTGGGCGGATTCCAACGGAGTATTGCAAACCGATGGAAAGGCAGAAATGATATGAAAGTGGAAAAGTGTTAATGGGGTGGAACCCCAGAATTCTTGCCCAGGACCCTAAAATCAATACTTTTGGTCTCATTTCCATTGATTTCCATTGAAATTGTTCATCGTAAGCATATACTATTTCCAAATTCTTATGGAAGTGCCCGACAAGAAGCTCTTTGCCTTCGTTTGTTTCTGATAAAACCAAGAACGCCGATATTTATATGTTGTGTATACAGTCGGCCAGTTTATCAACCCCATCCTACAGAAAATCCCCAGGAGCCGTCGAAAGCTTCATACTCGTCTTTCAATGGGCGTAAACATCCCAAGTCCCACGACTCATCCTTCATTGACTTTAAACATTTGAATCGTGGGACCTTATTGGGGGCGTAGAATCTTAGTAGCGTTTCCATGTCTTCTTCGTTCATCTCAAACAGGTCTTCTAGACTGTAAGCGTCGCTGACTTTGATCATCCTACTTGATATAAGTATAACGGCAATACCAATAGTCAAAAATGCTTACCATGACATCCTCTTTGGTCCCTCTTCTGGTCCTGGTGCAACTTTTCTGAGCATTTGCCTTAATTTTCCAATCTTCTCTATCCCATCCCCAATATTGTTTGGCAAATTTGAAGCTATTTGCCTCCTTACAATATTGGCGAACCGTGGACCTTTTCCATTCGTGCTAACCATGATCTGTAAAGGACCGTCTCGATGAACACTTCCAAAATAGAAGTCACACTCGGGTGGCACATCTGCAATGTTTGCTGCTATTTTCCTTTCTTTGCATAACTTCCATATCTGTGAGGATGCTTCCGGATCATCGACCGCAGTCAAAACCATGTCGACATTGTCAAGGTCTGAAGGCTCGAACTTTCTATCCACATAGTCTATTTGTCCCTTTTGTACTCGATATGCAACTTCTGGGTTAAGACCCTCTCGGGGTGATACGAGAGTTACCTTTGCATCTGCATTTAAAACATTCAAGATTCGACCTGCTGCGACCTTTCAAACAATTAGCAGTGAACAATATTAGGAAGACTCTTTTTACCTCTCCACCTCCAACTACTAATACTCTTTTATTCTTGATTTGCCAAGCCAGTATCAATGAACCACCGCCCTCGACTTCGGGATATTTTTCTTCACCCATCTGTATTGATATTGAAATATTTGATGTTTGGCATAATTACCAATTCTTTATTTGGAGAGAGTTGGATGCTTTATCGTGAATCCTTGATGACATTTGCGATAAGCATGTCAATACCGATAAGGCACAGCTTCGCTTACTCAGGACAATTCGAAACCACCTGCACAGAATGAACAAGGCCGAGGGAAAGTCTTAAGGAGAGAGAGAGAGAGAACCTTCAATAATCAATGCCTCGAGCTGGCGAGGTTCTGAGGTAACGTTCCTCATAATTCTGACAAATTCCAGTCATGTCCAGTAGAAAGCTAGGAGGTGGGAGAATTTTGGGTAATGGGAAGTCATTGGCACCTCCTGCCCCTCTGGCGCAACAACGAAGTTCTGGTTTTATCACTCCTTCAGAAAGTACTCTTTCATTGAGTTCAAGTCATTCATCGTCTCCTTTAGCTACTTCATCTTTACCAAATGATAGTCAGGATCTGAGTTCGAGGGTTTCGATGGAAAATGGACGTTCGTCAAGTGTCAACGCTGCGACCTCGAAGCTCCAATGTCCAATATGCACCGAAGAAATGGTAGTGTAATCCCTCGATATGTTAGAATGCCAGAATTCTACTAATAGCTGGCAGATGACTTTGTTGCAACTGAATCGGTATGCTTCTTATGGTTCGAAAGTTGGATAAGGAAACTCACTCTTAACAGACATCTCGATGACAACCACCAAGAACTTCCAGAAGTAGAACAGGACGAAGTAAAGAATTGGTTCGACAAGCAGGTTATAAAGGCGAAGAAGTTCCAACCGCTAGCGGTAATAAATCAGAAGCTCAAGGGATTAGATGTCTTCGAATCAAACGACGTGCCAACATCCTCGAGTCCTATACCGAACGCTATTTCTGGAAATCGCATATCAATTCCCGAACATGTCGGACCAGATCCCGATGAAGTAATTACAAGGAAACATTGGCAGAAATCTGGATTCAATGATACATGCACGGAACCAATATGCGGGAAGAAACTTGGTGCGGTCAACGGAAGTGTTAATTGTAGGAAATGCGGGCGTCTATTCTGCGAGGACCATACGATGTACCAAATTAAACTCTCGAGGTCGGCACAACACGAACCTGTACGAGGATTATGGTGTAGGGTTTGCGAGACTTGTTTCAAGTCAAGAGAAGGATACAATGATCACAATGGTTATTTACGAGATCATACAAACGATTTTATGGCCATGCGAAGGAAACATGTGGACAAGGCATATCTGGAAATCTCGAGATTGGAAAAGCGGCTCACTAAACTGACCCAACTACTTGCGAATCCCCCAGAGGATATGACTAGCAATGGGACATTATTATCTCTGGCAGGACAGAAGAATTCACGCAAAATACTAGAGCAATCAGTGGTAACCTGGGAAGAGGATGCGAAAGTTCCAAAATGTCCTTTTTGTCAACAAGATTTTGGTTCTTGGTCATTTCGGCGGCATCACTGTCGACTGTGTGGACGAGTTGTCTGTTCAGATCCCAGAACTGGGTGTTCTTCTGAGATTGGATTGAACGTCACGGCAAGTAAGTTTTGAATGTTTCCGAACATAGCAAGTGTCATTCATTGACATATTCCAGTAACTGACGTCCAGTCAGAAAAACATACAGAGAACATCAGTTTCGATATTCGGATGTGTCGCGACTGCAAAACAACGGTCTTCTCCAAGAAAGACTTTGCTGCTGAACTCATGGTAAAGACGCCTTCTCAACGAGCTTATGAAAATCTCCTACAATTCGAGAAGGGTATTCGTCTACTGCTACCCAATTTTCAACGCCTCTTGATTGCACTCCAAGATCCGGAAAAACCACCATCGCATGTCCAACTTGTTGAAGCTGCCAAAGTTCGAAAGAGATTGATGGATAGTTTTGGAAAATATGATCAAGCTGGAAGACGCATACGTGACTTACTAACCCCCTCACCCACACAACAAAAAATCCAAAAAGCAATTTACCAACAATCTTCTGGCTTTCTCCACCTTCACATGCTACCCCTTAAATCTCTCCCCAAAGTCCTCAAGCACGCCACACCCTCTAGTCACTCATCCCTGCTCCCTCAAAACGGACGATCCGCCCTCTCAAATATCAAATACGACACGACTACAGAAACATCGTCACAGATCTCGGATATAAGCCAAATATCACAAATGGAACAGGAAGAACAGGAACTAAAGGAAAAATTAATAGTATTAGAAGAACAAAAGTTCTTCGTTCAGGAAATGGTACAGGATGCGGGGAAAAGAAGGAAGTTTGATGAGGTGGAGGCACTAAGGGCCAATTTGGGAGATATGCAGAGGGAGATTGATAGGGTCAATGGCATGATTGAGCAGTTGGATTTTGAGGGCGTTTATAGGAAGGAGATGGACGGGGGTGGCGGTGAGGTTTTAGGATTAGGGAGGTAATTGGGAAGGAAAAGAAGACGAGAGAAGGAGAAGGAAAAGGGAAGCGATTGACTGGATATTCGCAATTGATTACTTTACTTAGTGTGGGAGGCGAGCCCTGACGCACTTACTTATTTACATACTCACATACCTACTATATGCATTGCTAGGCGTTAGGCACACGGGGCCAACAGGCTTGGGTAGGATAGGATTATGGGTTGGTGTTTGTCTGTCTGTCTTCTTTATACTTTGAGGAAGGAAAAGGAAGCAATCAAGCAAGCTAGCGATCAAGTCATTCATTGGGTGGTGTTTGGCGGAGCGTTTTCTTTTATGCTATGTACTTATTCAGATATTAATTCTTTGGCTGGGGAGATTTTGAAGGAGGGGGGCAGGGGTATGATATATGATATATTGTTATAAGTATAAGTATATGTATATGTAGTTCGAAGTAGAAATCGAAACCAAAATCGAAATCGAGTATTATGCATATTTTTATCAGTATACGAGTAATAATGGATTGATGAAGGGATCGGAGTGTTTTGAGAAGCGTGAGATGTATATGAGTATAAGTATAAGATGAAACTATATAAACGGTGAATGAGTGAGGTTTGAAAGATGGATGGATATAGGGATGGATGCTTGGGTGGAGGGAGAGTCATTTATACAGAGTAGTAAATTGGGAGAGTATTCATCGGGAGCTCACCAGGAGCCTAGCTACGATACATGTGATGAAGGGGTTCACCGGGGATTATTAGCTTTCGGTTTCATATCACAGATCAATCTAATATGTTATGACTGCAAAGAGAGAAAAATGCAAGCTGCAAAGAATCATTGAATTGATTGTACAAGGAGTTAGATAGGGAGTCTCTTTTCTTCTTTCGTTTATCGGTATCATCAGCCTACACATCAACTAACCACCCCCTCCCTGACATTCCTAGCCTAGCCTAACCTGAACCCCTGAATTCATATCACGTCACATCACTTCTTATAGCAATAACTCCAAAGGATTCTCTACCACCTTCTTGAACTCTCTCATCCATTCACCACCAACGGCACCGTCTACGACCTTGTGGTCGAAGCTTCCTGTAAAGGTGATTTGGTCGTCCCACTCGATTCCTCCGTCTGCGCCTTGAATGGCTGCCTTTTGGGTAGTTCCTACAGCGAGAATGGCTGCTTGTGGAGGGTTGATGACGGCGGTGAATCGGTCGATGGCGTTGTTCATTCCCATGTTACTGATGGTGAAAGTTCCACCTTGGTATTCATCTGGCTTGAGTTTGCCATCACGGGCACGCTTGCCAAGATCCTTAACTTGTGCTGAGATGGACTCGAGACCGAGTCCTTCGACGTTCTTGACGATTGGAGTCATGAGACCGACTGGGGTTGCAACAGCGACCTAAATAAACGTTTAGTATACTGTAGTGGCTGACAGAAGAAAACTTACGCTGACATCAACATTGTTGAATTGACGGATGAAACCATCTCTCCAGCTGGAGTTGACAGCTGGAACCTTCTTGCATGCAATAGCAGAGGCTTTGATCAGGAAATCGTTAATCGAGAGCTTGTATTTGCCATCTCCGGAGGCGTTAAGAGCTTGTCGGAGCTTGATGAGCTTGGTGACGGAAACGGTAGAGGCGACAAAGTAGTGGGGGTTCTGGTTTACGGACTCGGTAAGACGGTTGGCAATGGTTTTACGCATGGCGGTGATAGGGGTATCGACGTAGTTGGATGTAGCGGTTGTTGCCGACGAGCTGCTGCTTGAAGCTCCGGAGGAAGCTTTCTTAACATCGGCCTCAGTGACTTGTCCACCGAGTCCAGTACCCTTGACACCAGTGATCTTAACACCGGTCTCAATCGCCAATCTGACAGCTGCAGAGCTAGCATTGATTGCTCTGTCCATAGCAGATTGTAATCTTCCACCACTAGATACGGATTCCTCCTGAACTGGTGTCGATTCGGTTGGGGGCGGGGGAGCAGTTCCGGATTGTGTGTCAGATTTCTCGGAAGACATGCTGGCTTCCTCCTTTGGTGGCGCTGGTGCAGATTTCTCTCCTCCAGCATCTGCGAGTGTGAAATCCGCGAAAGCCGATGCGTCCTCTCCTTCTCCAACCATAACAGCGATTGGCTATGTTCCCGTCAGCTCTCTATTTCTTCCTCAGCTCGAAGTAGTACAAACATTTCCAACAGCAATGTCTTTCTCCCCAGATTGCTTTAGGATAGCAGCCAAAACACCCTCCTCTTGGAACTCGAAGTCCATTTGCGCCTTATCAGTCTCAATCTCTACCAAGACATCACCCGGGACAATTGCATCTCCAGGCTTCTTTTGCCACGTCCCAATGTTACCTGCAGTCATTGTTGGCGATAAAGCTGGCATAGTGACCACGGTATGAGGAGGGAAAGATTTCGAGGCATAGCATCTTGCTAATTGATATGGCAGAGATGGCGATTGAAGGGCACGCTTTCTCAACACTGCGGAAAACATCTTGACGAGGGTATCTAGAGGGAAAATACAACAACGAAAGCACTATAAAAAGAGTGAAAGAATCTAAACCCGTATCCAGAGAATAGAAGTCTTGAATATAAGAACCCGAAGTTGTAGGATAGGGCGGGAGATCGGAGGTAATTCTGGGTGGAGTAGGAGTGGGAGGAAGTTATTCGCGACAAAAACAAAGATTTAAATTGTTCTGTTGAATATCGGAATATCGGAAAACCTCGCAGGTTGAACCCGTTGACAGGCCGGAGCTCAATGAGATTAGTACAAAAGTAGAATAGTATAAGATTAAGCGTTTATAATTTCACCGTTATGAGTCCCATTGGTTATTAGACGCTGAGTATTAAATCGGATTTCCTATTGGTTAATAAGCGTTCAATAAATTTAAAGTTAGGAATTATCCATGGATTGAATGAATGGATGGCCGGACCAGATATGTGGCAGCTAAGGGATCATCTGAATACATTGGGAAAGAAATTGGAATTATTAATTTCATTTAATTTTACTATAACATAAACATAACACCACGACGACAATACAATCAATCTTAACGGAATCTTTTATTCTTTCTCTCTTTGAAGGATAGGATCCCACGGATGGAAGTTAGCGCATTCGATCGACCACCATGAGCTCCATCGTTTTTGTGGTTTCAGCTCTGGAAGCTATACATAATTCAAAAGAGGCTCAGAAAAGAAAGGGATTAGGGGAATCGGTTGAGAAGGCTTTGAAGGATATTAAAGAACATGCACCTCAATTACCTGATCCCGAAATCATCTTCAATCCATTACAACAAGCTACACGATCCGGAAGTATCCCATTAACCACGACTGCGTTGGATTGTATCGGGAAGCTTATTAGCTATTCTTACTTTTCAGTCCCTTCATCGCCAAACGCAGATAGAGAGGCCGACCGTGCGCCATTGATCGAACGAGCGATAGATACAATATGCGATTGCTTTCAGGGAGAAAATACACCGGTCGAAATTCAACTGCAGATTGTGAAATCATTATTGGCAGCGGTTCTGAATGATAAAATTGTGGTTCATGGTGCAGGATTATTGAAGGCAGTGCGACAGGTCTACAATGTTTTCCTACTTTCAAAGAGTAGTCCGAATCAGCAGGTTGCGCAGGGGACATTGACGCAGATGGTTGGAACAGTGTTCGAGAGAGTGAAGACAAGGATACATATGAAGGAAGCCAGATTAGACCTATCGAAATTGAGTAAAGACGCCGAAAACACAAGCGGCTTCACGGTTGATGTCCCGGAGTCAATAAATGACGTGCCTAGGAGCAGCGTGGGAGAAGAGGCAGCGGATGGATCGGCAACGGCAGAAGAAACCTCTAATGGAGATGCGCCAAAACTCACACTCAAAGATCTCGAGCACCGAAAGAGTTTCGATGACTCGCAGATGGGGGAAGGGCCAACTATGGTGACCCAAGTCAAGCCTTCGAAAGCGTCGCCTCGATCAGTATCAGAGCAAACAGCTCCGGACAGTGGAACTGATGATAGTCTGGAATCCGAGGATATGGAAGATGAGGTCTATATCAGGGATGCCTATTTGGTCTTTAGGTCGTTTTGCAATCTCAGCACCAAAGTTCTTCCACCGGATCAATTGTACGATGTAAAGGGACAAGCCATGCGCTCAAAGTTAATTTCTCTTCACCTCATTCACATGTTACTCAATAATAATATGCTCGTCTTCACTTCTCCATTGTGTACGATTACCAACAGCAAAAGCAACGAGCCTACTGGCTTCTTACAAGCCATCAAATTCTACTTATGTCTTAGCATAACTCGAAATGGTGCCAGCTCTGAGGAAAAGGTCTTCGAAATTTGTTGTGAAATTTTCTGGCTAATGCTAAAATTCATGAGAGCCCCGTTTAAGGTTTGTACAGATTTATGCATCATTATAACATATTGACTGACTATTTTACAGAAAGAAATCGAAGTCTTCTTGAATGAGATATATTTGGCACTCCTAGAAAGACGACAAGCGCCTGTTGTTCAAAAACTCCATTTCATGGGCATCCTTCATCGTTTCTGCGCCGATCCTCGTGCGCTTGTTGAGACATATCTGAATTACGATTGCGATAGGAATGTTGATAACATGTTCCAGACCTTAATTGAAGACCTGTCCAAAGCGGCGAGCGCTGCTGTTATGGTTACCCCTCTTGCCCAACAGCAATACGAAGAGAAGAATAGTAAAAGCTCGGGTGGCGATTGGCAAGCTCGAAACACACTTCCCCCGCCTCTATCCACGGCACATCTGAGTAGCCATTCCGAAAGCGGGGAGTCTGAAATTCCCAAAGAGTATATCGTGAAACGACAAGCGATGGATTGTCTTGTCGAGACGCTCAGATCACTGGTAAACTGGTCACAGCAAGGAATCGCTGATGTGACTAATGGTCCAGAATGCGATATCAGAGGTTCTGCCGATATTCGAGAGTCCCTGGAACCTGGGAACGACAGTTCGTCGAGGATTACTGGTGAAAATACACCAATGCCTTCAACACCTGTCATGGATGATGACCCTGAACATCTGGAAAAAGAGAAGCAGAGAAAGACTGCAATGACAAATGCCATCAAGCAATTTAACTTCAAACCAAAGAAAGGTATCAAACTTTTACTCGCCGATAAATTCATAGCGGAAGATACGCCAGAATGTATTGCGCAGTTCTTACTACGAGAGGATAGGTTGGACAAATCGCAGATCGGAGAGTTTTTAGGTGAGGGGGATGAACGAAATATTGCGACTATGCACGCATTTGTGGACGCCATGGACTTCACTAAACGTCGGTTCGTGGATGCTCTACGACAATTTTTGCAATCCTTTCGACTCCCTGGTGAGGCCCAGAAGATTGATCGTTTTATGTTAAAATTTGCAAATCGCTATGTTGTTGGCAATCCAAACGCATTTGCCAATGCAGATACCGCTTATGTTTTGGCTTACTCTGTCATCATGTTGAACACGGATCAACACAGCAGTAAGGTTGCCAAGAGAATGACCAAGGAAGATTTCATCAAGAACAATCGTGGCATTAACGATAATGCAAACTTACCTGATGAGTATCTTATCGGCATCTACGAAGAAATACAGACGGAAGAGATCGTACTTACTAGTGAGCGCGAAGCTGCCGCAGCCACGGGTAACGTTCCTCCACAGTCTGGCGGTGGTATTGCGGCAGGTCTTGGGCAAGCTTTGGCTACAGTTGGACGTGACTTGCAGCGTGAAGCCTATTTGCAACAATCTGAGGAGATCTCACATAGATCCGAACAATTATTCAAGAACCTTTTCCGAAACCAACGAAAGAATGCATCCAAATCTGGAGACAAATACATCCCCGCCACTTCGTTCAAGCATGTCGGCCCTATGTTTGAGGTAACTTGGATGTCGTTCTTTTCCGGGCTCTCTGGTCAGATGCAAAACTCGCACAATGTTGAGATAATTAAATTGTGCATTGAAGGCATGAAATTAGCAATCCGTATAGCGTGTCTCTTCGACCTAGAGACCCCGCGTGAAGCTTTTGTTTCCGCTCTTAAGAACTCGACTAATCTCAATAATCCGAAGGATATGATGGCCAAGAATGTGGAGGCATTGAAAGTTCTCCTTGAAATAGCACAAACTGAAGGAAACCTCTTGAAAGGGTCATGGCGAGATATCCTTATGTGCATCAGTCAATTGGATCGCTTACAGCTGATATCCGACGGAGTCGATGAAGGAGCTATTCCAGACGTTTCGAAAGCCCGAATTGTCCCTCCATCACGATCAGATACCAATGCATCAAGAAAGTCTACCGCTTCACAGCGACCTAAAGCTCGTCCTCGGACAAACACGCAAAGCACCATCTATTCAACGGAGATTGCAATGGAAAGTAGGTCCGACGAAGTTATCAAGGGAGTGGATAGGATATTCACAAGCACGGCCAATCTTTCCGGTGAAGCCATTGTACATTTTGTCAGAGCTCTGACAGAGGTCAGTTGGGATGAGATTAAGATATCAGGCTCTAACGAGTCCCCACGGACATATAGTCTTCAAAAGCTTGTAGAAATTAGTTACTACAATATGACTCGTGTCAGGTTCGAATGGGCCAACATTTGGGCTGTTTTAGGTGAGCACTTCAACCGAGTTGGGTGTCATAACAATACTGCTGTGGTATTCTTTGCTTTGGATTCTCTGCGTCAATTATCCATGCGCTTTATGGAAATTGAAGAACTTCCTGGATTCAAATTCCAGAAAGACTTCTTAAAACCCTTCGAGCATGTGATGTCGAATTCAAATGTTGTTGCTGTGAAGGATATGGCTTTGCGCTGTCTCATACAGATGATCCAAGCTCGTGGAGAGAACATTCGCTCAGGATGGAGAACAATGTTCGGCGTGTTCACGGTCGCAGCTCGGGAGCCCTATGAGAGCATTGTCAACCTTGCCTTCGAAAACGTCAATCAGGTGTACAAAACTCGGTTCGGTGTCGTCATCTCCCAGGGGGCATTTGCAGACTTGATTGTCTGTTTGACTGAGTTTTCGAAAAATATGAAGTTTCAGAAGAAGGGTTTACAAGCCATGGAAGTACTCAAATCCATTATTCCCAAGATGTTG
The DNA here is from genome assembly GCA_000503235.1 of Sclerotinia borealis F-4128. Classification (NCBI taxonomy): domain Eukaryota; kingdom Fungi; phylum Ascomycota; class Leotiomycetes; order Helotiales; family Sclerotiniaceae; genus Sclerotinia; species Sclerotinia borealis. The sequence goes on along the minus strand of KI628739.1, from coordinate 14,573 downwards.
AAGACACCGGAGTGCCCATTATCTCATAAATCCAATGCAAATTCGGATGGTTCAGTGAAGACCACAGAGACCGCTACGAACCCTATCAGTCGTACGACTCAGGAGGAAGCCTTTTGGTTTCCTGTTTTGTTTGCGTTTCATGATGTTCTTATGACTGGAGAAGATCTGGAAGTCCGCTCTAATGCTCTAAACTATCTTTTTGAATCGTTAATCAGATATGGAGGCGACTTTCCCTCTGATTTTTGGGATATTCTGTGGCGACAACTCCTTTATCCTATCTTTATGGTTCTCAAATCGAAGTCTGAGATGTCTAATGTTGTCAATCATGAGGAATTGTCTGTATGGCTATCGACTACGATGATTCAAGCTCTCCGAAACATGATCACCTTATTTACTCATTACTTTGAGTCGCTGGAGTACATGCTGGATAGATTTCTTGATCTACTTGCTTTATGTATATGTCAAGAAAATGATACAATCGCTCGAATCGGCAGCAATTGTTTACAGCAATTGATTTTGCAAAACGTGACAAAATTCAAACCCCAACATTGGTCGAAGATAGTCGGAGCATTTGTCGAGTTGTTTGAAAGAACCACTGCATATCAATTATTCTCCGCTGCAACATCATCTGCAGCAGGGGGGACTATGGAGAGTACTGTGTCACCAATGGAAGATCTTGAAGATGATCAAACTCTAAAGATCAATGGTACAACTGGTGCTGCGACCTCGGATGCAGAAAGTATTGCCGAGCAAGAAGGTCAGACAACGGTAGCTCAGACTCCAGAATTAGAAGACTACAAGCCACAATCAGGTCTCCAACAACAGCCAGTGGTCGTCACGGCAGCTCGCCGCCGCTTCTTCAACAAAATCATTACTAGATGTGTTTTGCAACTTTTGATGATCGAGACTGTCAATGAGCTTTTCTCCAACGACACAGTCTATGCGCAGATTCCTAGCCCAGAACTTCTCAGACTCATGGCTTTACTCAAAAAGTCTTTCTTATTCGCCAAGAGATTCAACGAAAACAAGGAACTTCGCATGCGCTTATGGCGTGAAGGCTTTATGAAACAGCCACCCAATTTATTAAAGCAAGAATCTGGGAGTGCAGCGACATATGTTTCCATTTTGCTTAGAATGTACCATGATGAAGGTGAAGAGCGAAAACAAAACAGAGCAGATACAGAACAAGCATTGGTACCATTGTGCGCCGATATTATCCGTGGTTTCACACTGCTTGAAGAAGAGAGTCAACAGAGGAACATTATTGCATGGCGACCGGTGGTCGTTGATGTTTTGGAAGGGTACATGAACTTCCCACGAGAAGGGTTCGAGAAGTACGTCGAGGTATTCTATCCACTCGCAGTGGACTTGCTTTCTAGGGATATGGGAGTGGAAATCAGATTGGCGTTACAAGGACTTTTACGACGGGTTGGGGAGGTCAAATTGGGTCTCCCACCTTCGGCGAGACCATCTACGCCAACAAGTCCTACTTCATTTCAATTTGGGGGCGGAAGGCGGATGAGCCGTAGGGATTGAAAATAATAGATTTACAGGCTTTGGGGGATTTCATTATCCTTGTCTTTTCTGGGAGCCATTTCGGGTGTCATATAGGGTAGTGGGAGGGAGTTCAAAGGGATTGAGGTGTTCTTGATCTGTCACTTGAATGCGGGTTAAATGGATTTTACTTTAGAGTCTTCGGCTTGTATGAATATACTTTTTTCTGATGTATGTTTGAAAAATCATTGGTTATTGTTTCTTCATAATATTTCAATATTTTGTCTCGAGTCTAGTGACTACCGGTATAGGTACTTGTGCATTCTCTCCTTTCTCGGTAATCGTATTCGATTCCTAGACTTTGTCTTGGTCTCACTCAAAGAATTTTAATCTAATTCTTCAGTACCCGAGATTCAGATGATTTTGGAAGTGTCACATATCTTTTCAAAAACGAATCAACAACCTAGATTTAATGTTTATCATTGGGTGATGACAATAGATGCACCATGGCGGTAGTTCCTCGGCATAATCGCATAACCCCTCCCGAACTGCCGAGCCCCTACCCCACTATAGCTAGTTCACATCAACTTTAAATACGCCATAACACACTTCTCTCACTACACGTCTACTCAACAATGTCTCAACCAAGCTCTGCCATCAAAAAGTCCTACAAAATCGCCTCAATCCCAGGCGATGGAATAGGCCCCGAGGTAATATCCGCAGGTATACAAGTCCTCGAAAAACTAGCCAGTGCAATCGAGACTTTTGATCTGGAATTCACACATTTTGATTGGAGCAGTACTTACTATAAGGAACATGGGAAGTATTTACCGGGGAATGCGTTGGAGCTGGTGAGGGGTTTTGATGCGGTATTGTTTGGGAGTGTGGGGGATCCTGGTGTGTAGTTTTTGATACTTGGGGGGTATTTGGAGCGGATTTGATCTAATGACATGAAATTTGATTATAGATGTACCCGACCACATATCTCTCTGGGGTCTTCGCTTAGCTCTCTGTCAACCGTTGCAGCAATATGCTAATGTACGACCTACGAGGATTCTGAGGGGAATATCGTCGCCGCTGAGGAATTGTGAGAGGGGGGATTTGGATTGGGTTATTGTGAGAGAGAATAGTGAAGGGGAATACTCGGGGCATGGAGGTATTTCGCATAAAGGGGAAAAGTGGGCGGTGGCTACTGAGACGAGTATTTTTACGAGAATGGGGGTTGAGAGGATTATGAGGTTTGCTTTTGAGACGGCAAGGGGAAGGGAAAGAAAACATTTGACGATTGTTACAAAGAGTAATGCGCAGAGAAATGGTATGGTTTTTTGGGATGAGGTGGCTGCGGAGGTGGGGAGGGAGTTTGAGGATGTTAAGGTGGAGAAGATGTTGGTTGATGGTGGGTATTTCGTTTTTGTTCCCAATGCTATACTTGATACTAATTGTACCCTAGCCATGACAACGAGAATGGTGCTCCAGCCTCAATCAATCGATACAATCGTCGCCACAAATCTCCATGCCGACATCCTCTCGGATCTTGCAGCCGCCCTCGCAGGCTCTATCGGCATAGCCCCCACATCCAACCTCGATCCTACCCGAAAGAACCCATCAATGTTCGAACCCATACACGGGAGTGCATTTGATCTTATGGGCAAAGGGATCGCGAATCCCGTCGGGACCTTCTGGAGTGCTGCGGAAATGTTGAGATGGCTTGGGGAAAAATACGCTGCGGATTTGTTGATGGAGAGCGTGGAAAATGTGCTAGAGAGTGGTGTGAAAACGTTGGATTTGGGTGGGCAAGCAAATACCCAACAAGTGGTGGATGCGGTGTGTAAGGAGATTGAAGTGGTGGTTGGTCAGAGAAAGGCGAATTATTCGGCGATTTTTGCTTTTCTTTCTAATTCTGGCGGGGCAGAAGCGCATTAAGCTGATTTGCTACGCACTTCAATGGCTGAGTTCCACTTGCAGGTTAAGAGAGATATTTTCTAGACTTGGGACGAATATTTTCTGAATGCCCCATGTTGAAATTGAATATCTTTTAACTAAATGTTACGTCATAAATTTTGAATGACTCCCTGCTTGTGATCTTACTTGACTGCTTTGAAGATTGTCATGCAACATTGTTCAGGAAAGCGTGGTGCGAGTACGTAGACTAGTACCGCTACTTTACGGATACTCATTTGCTTTTCCAGGACGAATTGAGCGCCTGCAGATGATACAGATTCCGGACATAGCAGGATGATATTTTCAAGAACTTTGATTCTTCTTTTCTGAGCATCATCGCGAATGGTGTGGCCCCGTGAGACCTCGAGGGTCATCACTATGACAAAATGCCATAAGAGATGTTCATGGTTAATATAGTCCTGGCGGCAGTGTCTATGACACCCCAACCCAATCATCCCAACACAACATCTTTCCACTTCGCCCCCTCACATGCATCCTTAATTGCATCCTCATGCAACCTTCCAATACCAACCCTTTCCATCACCCCATCGTCTCTCGTCTTGACCATCATAACATGCACCTCTATATAATCTTCCATTTCCCAACCTAGCGACTCCCCGATACATATTAGTCACACATCCACAAGATTCATGCAATGAAGTAAGCTTAAACAATAAATAAGAACGCGAAACTTACTCTTCCGATAAGGATGCGCCTCATGCGGTCTCCCCCATTCACAATAGTAATTTGCTTTACTCAGCAATAAAAATTCGAACATGGGCTCGGTTCCGTTACCACCTTTGTACCATTCTGCGTCGTAGACAGTTGGTGGGGGATGGAATTGATTGGGGTAAAGAGATTGAAATGTGGAGGGTAGAAGAATGTATCCGCAGACTTGATAAGAATTATTGAGGAGGTGGTAGATTGTACGGTGGGTGGAGTTCCACTATCGGGTTAGAAAGAGGGTTGTTAGGCTGATGGGGGCTTGGAAGATATTATTGGGAATGAGATACCGGTACATGATCTTAATGAAATATTAGCACTTACTGGGGGGTCGATGGAGCCATAGCGTAGATATTCTGTTGTGGGACGGATGCGATATTGAACGGAAATAGTAGAGAAGTACAAGTATTGAGTACTTGATATTGAAGGAGATGATCGAGGTGAGATAATTGGACGACCTGGAGGAAGTGAGGCTTTACTGTTGTTTTCCCGGCCATATAGATTTGACAGAGATGCAACAGAGGCAGAGTATCCGACTACTTCATTTGCTGCTACCTCAGATTGGCTCTTGTTTAGCAATACTTCTGCAGCCCGGCTTTTTGGAGACCAAACTGTAACAAGTTTCTCGTCGATACATCGATGCCAATCAATCCAGGTTTGGTTCCGCAACCATGTTGTTATCTTCTTGTGTTCCAAATCTTCCGAGGACTCATATAATCCGTATGAAGTCAGTTCCATAGTATCACCATACCAACGTACCTGGCCTTGCCATCCAGCCCACGACCAAGAAGGAAATCCTTCCCGTCTAATCATTTTTCCACATGGTTGCCAGAGTAGTGCCATGTCAAATATTGCAGATGGTAAACCATGGAATATATCACAATTCATGGCATTACCTTGGGTGTTTAATACACCTGAAAGTGCATTGATGGTATCGGAAGGATAGGTAAGGTTTCGAGTCGTGTACGTTTCGACGGCACGAAAGTAAAGCATGGAGAGAGAGGTTTCTTTTCGACCGATCAATCTCCGTTTCGTGTCTGGATATTTCAGTTCTGGGTCATGGTTCTTGCTTGTATCAGAGACAACGACTTCAGAACACACGACTTTTGTGCAGCGAAAGTATATTTGATCATTGATAAAAACGAGCATTCTCGAGGAGAACTGTTCTTCTTGATATCTGACATCTTATTAGCCCATGAAGTATTGATATCACGGCGGAGAAACCGCACGTCCACCCTCGACTATTGTAAATCGAGCTATCGAGATATGGCTCGAATGCATATTGGGCAGCGAGTGAGAGGCCTGGCATGATTTCTCGAGTATATTGCGGGGTGTTTCGTGCTAGATTAACGCCACGCAGGCCATCCTTAGGGCATCTATCATCGGCGGCACAAATCATGAGCAGAGCTTGACTATAGACTAAGCCCATGTCTTCCAATGCTCTTTGCTTTTTCTCAAGTCCATCTTGTATTATACACAAACTATCAATCCAGAGAAATCGTTCCTGTAGTCGTTTTGTGAATACTATTGCATCTTGTATTGTTTGACTGAGTTGGCCGAGATAATCAGTGAGTCCCCCAAGAGTTGATAGACGTTCATAATTATCTTCTAATAAAGAGAACTTTTGGCCAGCTCCCCAAACATAGCTTAATGTTAGATATCGGCACCTTTCTGGTGGTTGAACAATACACATTTGTACCACATCAATACAGTTGAACTCGGCCGGTATACGATAGGCTCCGGTCAGAGAGACAAAAGCTTCTCCACACTTATGGTTATCTTCGCACCCTTTAATCCAGCCTCTTACCAAATCAAAGTCAATGAAAGGATTGTTCACATATTTTGCACAATGAAGAGATTCTGTCCCTAGAGAATTGATTGGTCGCAAAGTCAACGGCAGACCTCCCGCTTCCATTTTCTCATTGATACTGACTGACAGGACAGCGAATTTGCTATCTCTACCTCCATCTTCGTTCGGTGTTGCTGAATTCCTCCAAAAGGCCGTGAAATGTAAGGGTCCAAGATCCGGTGATATGATAGAGTACGGACCGTTTTCACTAGCTTCAACGAGTAGCATGCATAGCGGACATGTCTTTCTACCCAGAAGATCATTGTAAGATCCTAACTGGTGAGCCCGATTCTCTTGATATGGATCTGATGTGAAAGCGGATGGTGTTATGTTTAATGTCGCGCATTGCGAGCAAAGATTTCCGTTGGGCATTTTTGAAGAAACCTAGTCTGACGCTCAGAATGATTCTTTCGCGTTGTTCCCCCTATAGGTGTTTTCCTTAAGTTAACTATTCAGTGCTTAAAGCTCACTGAGATGAATCATCAGATTCTTGATTGCCAGTACAATAGTAGGTTGTCACTGGCTACACAAAGGATATCATCAAAAAACCCAAGGAAAGGTTTGAAATATGAAACCTGGGATTACTTGATATTGATGTGTTGTTGCTGACAAGAGTGAATGCACAAATCGAGGAGTATTTCGCATGGATCACGTGACTCAAAATAAATTCATCCTTCATCCTTCAACCTCCCTCAACCTCAACTTCAATATTAAAAGTGCCGTACCACTGTCAACACCTCCGCGCCCTGCTTTGCACGTTTCTATCTCAACAGATTACAGTGCAATCGGCGTATCTCGCCCCTTTGGTTCATCTAGTCATTATTGTCCACCACGTCCACTATTTCAATTAGGAAGGGGAATTAAGGTTATCACCATCACCTTCCTGTTTCTGAACTTTTAATATCGAACAGCAGCAGCAGCAGCAGCAGCAGCAGCAGGGTATCGCAACATCTCGGTTCATATTGCGGTCAGCAAATTCAGTTCAGCACCCTCGACGAGTCGGTCCATCCAGTCCAATTGCTGTCGTCCATAACATCCACTATTTCAGTCAGGAGAATTCTTTAAGATTCTCAAATTACCTTCCTATTTTACTAGATCTTCTTATTGAACAGCGTTCCGGCAGTAGTGTACGGAGTATTACTCATAAGTTACCACTTCAAAAGTTTCAACATTCCTACCCCACGGCTCTTCACCTTTATATGATTCTACAGCGCAGTGTATCGGTTCACAATGCAATCAACAGAGTTTGCCCTTGTCTGAAGTGCTGGGCTTCCGTTATATCCGCTATCTTATGTAGGAGAACCATCATCTAATAATAATATCCGATGAGTCTAAGTGGTATCTTGGGTCCTGGTAAGGCTGGCATTGATGCTGATGGGATGGAGCTTCCTTTGGCCGTTCACGAATCAAGCTGAAGATTCACTTCAAAGTTTCAACTACAATACTCGAGTAAAGCGGAGCGGAACTTCAACAGGCAGCACTGGTAGCGCCCGTCGATCAAACTCCATTTCTCCTTCTCCTCTATCTGATCTATCCACTCATTTAATTTTTCTTGAAACATTGACCTTCCGTCCACCGATGGATAACCACCCGTCCACTTGTACATGATGGTTCATCCCACCTAAATATCTTATCAATAGATCCATGATCCATCACATCATATATACTCATATGCCAAGGAAATCCAAAAGAATGTGTTACGCGGCCAGATATTGTGTTTTATGGATGTTGCTGGCGTGGAAGTAAACATTATCATATTACAGTCCTTGAGGAATGTCACCAATATCGCTGCCCATAGCATTATGTCTCCACGTCGCCCGGGGGTAATCGAAGAAACAGAAATGGATTGCGTATGCTACGAGTAGTGGCCAGCCCTTTTGGCAGTCTTTCTAAGTTGAAAAGGCAAAGTCAATCAAGTATATATACTGTGCAATGAAATCCAATTGAATGTTTCTGCACACGTTCGTCTCTACTTGCATCTTCCAGTCAATCTTGCCTAACACTCTACGCTCTTTTTTATCATTCCTTTGCCTGTCATGAGGGTTCAAATCTGCCATATCATTGGTGCCTTTCTTTTGCCTTTGACAGTGGGCGCTACAAACTCTTCCGTAGAAGGTCTACTAAGTTCCAACAATGGCAAGTTTGTGTGATCTCAAGCAGCATCTTCATACTAATTGTTCATCAGTCGATCTTGGGGCTTGGTCCGCCGCTTATACCCAAGCTCAAGCTTTCATTGCCGGACTCTCGAATGAAGATAAGCTCAACCTAATCACTGGCAGCGATGTCACATCGGCCAACTGGACAGCTCTCACGAAAGCCAATGGTGCACAAGGTCCACAGGGTTACGATTATGTGACAGGTTGGTCACAGACATCTGCACTTGCGCACTCATGGGACAAAGCCATGATGTGGAATCAATTTAAAGGGGTTGCTGCCGAATTCTACAACAAAGGTATACAGGCGGTGTATGCTCCAACATCTCAGCCCCTTGGTCGAACTCCTTGGGGCGGCCGTATTGTTGAAACCATGGGCCAAGATAGTTACCTTAATGGTATTATGTTTGGACTCGGTGTCAAAGCCTTTTCAGAGACTGGAGTGTATGTTCAATCGGAGCTTTCATATCACACTCCCTAATGTCCAACTCTACTGGAGTATATGCATTTTATATCTTCTGCATCACTTCCAATCCATATTACTACAGCTGACCCTATTTGCAGTATTCCTACAGGCAAGCATTTCGTTCTCAATGAGCAAGAAACAAATCGACAAGCATCCGGTAGTGATGTCGGTCCATATACATCCAATGCGGATGATAAAACCCTCCATGAGACGTACCTCGCACCATTTTATGACGGTGTCAAGAACGGAATGGGTGCTGTTATGTGCGCCATGACTGAAGTCAATGGTACACTCTCTTGCGAGAATTCGGATCTCTTGATGCGTCTTCTCAAGACCGAGCTAGGGTATCCAGGAATGGTATTACCAGATCAAAATGGCCAAGCAACTGCCTTTGGTTCCGCAAATGGGGGTCTTGACTATGGAGCTTCAAGTTTCTGGAGTAATGCTACTATCACTGCTGGTCTCTCTAACGGCACTCTGTCACAAGCACGATTTGACGATATGGCCATGCGAAATGTCATGGCATATTATTATGTCAATCTCAATAACGGTAGCCAGCCTTCTTACGTCGATTCCACTACATACCGTGATGTTCGTGCCAATCACAGTGCTATTGTGAGGGAAAATGGTGCGGCTTCATTGGTTCTAGTCAAAAACACCAATGATGCTTTGCCCCTTTCCAAGCCAATGAGCATGGCCATCTTTGGTTCGCATGCTGGTCCTGTCATGGCTGGACCAAACTACGAATTCACTATCGATGAAACTGAGATGATTTACAAAGGTCATATTGCCGGTGGTTCTGGCTCTGGACAAACTTCTTTCCCTTACCTCATAACCCCTCAACATGCTCTCACTACTCAAGCAAAGGACGACGGTACTATGGTTCGTTGGATTTTGAACAACACCTATACCAATTCTATATCCAGCGGCATCATGAGAAGACAGGCAACAGCAGACCTTGGTGGAAATGGAACCACGGGTGGAGGTGGAGGAGGGGGAGGGGGAGGAGCTGCTGGGCTTAGTGGTGGAACCGCCCTCAGTCAAGACATTTCTTCCTATGCTGCTGATGCAGAAGTTTGTCTCGTATTTCTCAACGCATTTTCCGGCGAAGGCGCCGATCGCACCGAACTTCGAAATACTGAACAAGATACACTCGTCACTGAAGTCGCAGCAGAATGCAATAACACCGTCGTCATCATAAACACGGTTGGTGCCCGTATCGTCGACACATGGATTGAAAACGAAAATGTCACCGCTGTCGTCTATGGTGGACTGCTCGGCCAGGATTCCGGAGACTCCATCGTGGATATTCTGTACGGAAAGGTCAACCCCTCCGGACGTCTGTCTCACACCATCGCGAAAAATGAATCAGACTACAATGTTGTTCTCTGCGAAACTTACGTCTGTAACTTTACCGAGGGAAATTTTATCGATTACAAATACTTTGACGCCTACAATGTTACTCCCAGATATGAGTTTGGTTTCGGATTGAGTTATACCAATTTCACATACTCGAACCTCGACGCCGCAATTATTGATTCCACTGCTCTCGCATCCGCTTACCCCACGGGCGTTCTATCCGTAGGCGGCAAGGTCGATCTCTGGACCAATGTCGTATCCGTCAACGTCACGATTGCAAATTCAGGTTCCGTGCCCGGAAACGAAATCGCGCAATTATATCTGGAATTTCCGGCCGAGGCCGATGAACCCATAAGACAACTTCGAGGATTTGAAAAGACGAGTTTGTTGGCAGCGGGGGATGAGGAAACATTGGGTTTTGAGCTGAGGAGAAGAGATTTGAGTGTGTGGGATACGGTGGCCCAGGATTGGAAGGTCGTGAGGGGAGATTATACCCTAAGTGTAGGAGCTAGTTCGAGGGATTTGAGGGTTGTGGGGAGTGTGAAGGTGGTTTAGGGATGAGATGGGATGAGATGGGATGGGAGTTGGATGGTATGGTATGGTATGGTATTAGGAGATAGGGGTGTATTGTTTTGCATTGTATATACACTTAGATTGGGGGCTTTAGCTATTGCTATTGCTAGTAGCGATTGCCGTTATTCATATAACTAACTATTATAACTATTTACGCGAGTATATATGTATATATACATACCTTTCAAAGTTTCAAATAATATGTACATACCACATTATACTACCAATGTAGTCTTATTAATCTTACATATAATATACTCGAGTAATATCTAAACATTAGTACCACTAGTACTCGAGTAAGTACGTATATATTCATAGGTGACTGACTGATTGACTGATCATCGCAACGGAATACTCGAGTATAAGTGCAGGTATTACTACTCGAGTAGGTAGGTAGAGTGTTATATTATTGTGTTGTATCGTTAATCATGCTATAGCCTATTATGTCTATAGCATATTATATCTGAAAACCTACCTTCCCGCCATCAAAATAGGAAGCCATCAAATGGGAATAGCCTCATACAACAATAACTACAACCACTTTATGATATGATATGGTATGATATGATATCTTATTGAATAATGGACCATACTCGAGTATATTTGACATCTTATCACCCGGGATCCGAGTGATTTCAATAGCTTGGATCATTTTCATTTATTATTTATTCACCTATTATACCGCTCCCACACCCCCTTCCCCTTTCCCTCTCCCCCTTCCCCTTCCCCCTTCCCTCTTCCCTCTTCCCCTTCCATTTTCCCCCATACCTTCATATCAAACAACAACATGCATACTCAAATGATCCACCGCATCCCCAATACTCCTCAACCACCTCAAATTCCTACAAAAAGGACATCTAACCGGCTGATCCATTCCAATTCCAATTTCCATTCCCATTCCACTCCCATTTCCACCTCCACTCCCACTCCTCCCACTCCCCACATCCAGATTGACCTCACCACCCGCGCCCACACCTCTCTCCAAACCCCTCTCCAAACCATCCACACTAGCACCAACACTACCCACACCCGGCGTAACAATTCGCTGCGCACCAGCACCTGAGCCAGCACTCCGCATAGTAAACCTCGAGGGACTTCCGCCACTTGATGTTATAGGTATATGAATAGGTGTAGGGTCCTCAATCCTATTACCATTACTATGACCAAGTTGAGGTGCCGAAACTCCAGTATTCAAAGGTAATGATGCGTTTACGTTGGCGTGGGTATTAATATCGGGGAAGAGGAGTGGATTTGGGATTGGATTTGCGGGGATGTGGGTGTGGTTATGGTTGTGGGTGTTGGTTTGTAGTGCGGTTGTGTTGGTACCTGTACCTGCACCTGTACCTCCTGTACTATTTCCTGCACTCATACTCATACTCATATTCATATTACCACTGCCACTCGCACCCGCACTCACACATCCATCATTCGTCCCATCGCTCCCCAAGCTTCCTCTTCCTCCCTGTCCCCCACCCCCACCCCCACTCCCCCCTTTCTTAAGAATTTCCGTCTTCGCCCTCCTACACTGTTGTAAATGAACCTCAGCCCCAAATTCCCTCATCAAACAATCTCGAATCTCCACTGGCGTTGTTTCTTTTGTAATCGTCATTAATTTCGGTAAGATGCCCATTAAAAAGGGTAATCGACTCGCGCTATTTCGTTGTACTTTCGGTAAAACTGGTATTACCTGTCTGGGTATTGATATTCCATTATTTCCTCCTCCTCCGTTATGTTGTTCAATGATTCGCGCTCCGGGTATAATATGTCCATTCTCACCTTCTCCAGTCCCAACTACCATACCTTGGGGTATCCCCATTCCTCCATTTCCATTCCCATTCCCATTCCCATTACCATTCCCACCCTGACCCATACCCATCCCCCCAGCATCCCCATCCCAACCCCCATTCCCCTGTCCCTGTCCCTGTCCCCTCGCCCCGCCTCCCCCTCCGCCTCCTCCCCCCACCCCATCCAAACAACTATGCCTCTCCCTCAACACCGTAACCCTAGCCAACGGTTCCCTCCCCCCCCTCCTCTCCCAATTACACCTCACCACAAACCCACACTGGGTATCCCTCTTACACCCAACCCTCACCCTCCCCGTATCACTCTTCAGAATTTTCGGCTCAAAATGTGCTTCAATGGCCCATGCATGAAGCGCTTCCTTGAATGCTTTTAGAGAGGGGAATTCTTGGCGCAGATGGAGCGCTGGCATTGCATTTGATTTGGGAGATCGTTGATGATCGATCGGATGGGATGGGATGGGATGGATGCGGAATGGTTTGATGGACGCTGAGGTTATCGCAGTAGCAAAGGAGGTAAGTAGGTAAGTATCAATGTACTGTACTAGGTAGGTACTGTAGCAGGTACTGTAGCAGATAATCAATCTATCAATCAATCAATCAATCGCAAATTCCACTCCCCACCACATTCAAGTTCACATTCAAGTCCAAATTCAAGTCCAAGTCCAAGTCCAAGTTCAATTTCAATACTCGAATCGAATATGTACTCGAGTATGTACTCGAGTAGATAAAAATCGCAATACGAGTACACGATACGATGTGATACAATGCGGGGTTAAAACTCTAACCCGTTGCCGTTGACATGCCTGCTAGCTTTGGTGGAAAACCCCAAAAATTAAATTGGGATAATGAGAATGAAGATGAAGATGAAGATGAAGATGAAGATGAGAGGTTATCTGTGTTTAGAAAGATAGTGAACACAATCCATGCACCTTGTATTTATTATAACTCGTAGTAACCTTTTATTAGGTAAGCTTTAACAGGGCTGTGTCATGGTGGAAATTAGTATGAATATAACCTTTATAGCTTAGTATAGTAATGTTTATACTACTCGAGTATAGTAAGTGAATATAAAATTACTCTCGAATCTTAAATTATATTTTGGATTTTAATATAATTTTGATATGGAAAAAAAATTCTTTTAATTATTTGATATTATTTGATATTAATTAATATTAATTAATAATAAATAATATTAAAAGAATTTAAAATATATAGAGTTATAAAGCTTAATTTAAGAATTCGAATAATAAAAAATTTATTCGATTTGAATAAATATTTTATAAATTTTAATAATTTCAAGATTTTGATATTAAAAATCTTAGATTATCTAATCAAAATTAACAAAATCTATTTCAAAATCATTATTTTTAATTAGCATAGTATTATTACTAGTAGCTTTTTAAATAAATATTTAAAACTTTATAAGATTAATATTTAAAGATTTTTTATCATTTGAAAACAGAATTATAATATCTGGATTATAATAGTCTATAGAATATAAGAATATCTTTAATTTTAATAATTTGAAATATAATTTAAGATCTAAGAGTAATTTTATATTCGCTTATTATAGTATAAGCGCTATTATACTAAGCTATAAGAGACTATCTATAGAATATATTTACTATTAATAAAGATAAAATACTCTTGCTAATAAAAGTTTAAATAATAACTCGAGCTCTAGAGATATCTATTAGCGATAATTCATTTAATAGACTATATAATACTAGAGAGAATTATAAATCTCTATCTAATCTTTTATACTAGTATTATAAAACACTAAAAAAATATATATAATCAATATACAATAATAAAAGAAATTTTGAAAATTTATATACAATACTATATTCAGTTTTCAATATTAGTATACTTCTTATATTAATCGATAAAATGAAATCTAAAAAAATAATAGTTAAGAATATTATTCAATCTTTATAACTATCAAATTAAATTATTTATTAAATCTTCGGAGGACGAACTATAATATAGAATCTGAAATACTCTGAAAAACAATTCGGAGAATATAATAAGATGAATTGTTTTTTTAGTATCGAAGAGCCGGAATCAAAGCTCGTTATATATATTATAGTTTTATTAATTTATAATATTTAAATAGAATCTCTAAAATATAGATTTATATTATATATAGTAAAGACTTAACGTGGTTTAATCTAGCGAGTGGATCATATCAGCGAGTGGATCACTTTTACCTC
>KI628738.1:0-65411 GCA_000503235.1 Sclerotinia borealis F-4128 | reverse complement strand
TAATAAAAGAATATAAAATAATAATATATTAAAAGATATAAAATCTCTAATAGATAGTTTGAAAGCTAATATTATATTTAATATATTAGAAATAATAAACTATAATAATAAATATACTTATATAAATAATATCTATTTTCGAAAATATCTATAATAATATATATTTATTATTTTATTATAAGATTCTTATTTTGAGAGAATCTTTTACTATCTAGAGATAGATATTAAATAAAAGTAATTAAACTAAATATAAAACTCTAATATTATAGAATAAGTATATAAAGATTATAGAATAAGTAGAGTCTTTTATTATATAGTAGTACTATTGTCTATCGAAATCACCTTTACACGAATCGAAGAGACATGTGAGCAAACACTCCATAGCCTTTAGACAAAATGCCGGAACACAACTAGAAATATATTATAAAATATATACTTATAAGATCTGATGTTTCACCCATTGAAAGCCCGGTTGGTCACTCGAGCCTGTCTGTTAATATCATCTATTAAGACGCACCTTTGTTTTGTAATCAAAGAGTGGCCCATTTCTATATCTAATTCTATCCAATGTCATACGTCTATTCTAGTCCAGTCTATTCTATCGTCACGCGATGAAAATAAGAGACTCGAGGACCGCCATGCACCAATGATCGGTCACATCAAAAACAGAAAGACATGAATAGCGCTTTTCCTTCATGATGCTGTACTGCTGTTTACCTATTGAGAGGCACGACTGTGGAAATTGCAGCCATTAAGAACCCGTAAAACAAAGCCACATCTGAGTCCCGCCCCTCTATCAAAGAATCCACTTATCACCAATTAAACCCCTATTGAACCAAAGAAGATTAAACGAGATAGTGCGATGCTGATTAATGCATCTTATCAGTCTTTTCATTTTCAGATCATCTCGGTGCATCAACTAAAGTTTCCACACCCACCCATTGATAACTCCTTTCCATGCAATGAAATTCCCCGTAGCCACCCAAATTTTATCGCCCTTCCCTTATAAAGAGGGAGACCTAGGTCGAACATTGGCCAATCTCTTCGACATGAAGTCGAAGAAGGCGAACTGACCTGGCGAGCTGCCGACTTCATAAACGAATCGACTTGCAAGATAACTGCCGAAGATGGCACGGAGGTAGTTTTCAGGCACCTATCGATATTAGCTGGGGGATTGTATTAACATGGGCTGATGAACTTACTCTTTGCATGATTGTGTCAAGTCCAATCTTGGACAACAACAGCTGTGGCAAAGCATCAAGCAATACCGATTTTCTTAACTTCGCATCTCTCCATAGATCAGACGTTTGAAGTTCCTCATCAAGCTTGGTGATTGCCACACTAATTGTGTCACTCAACGTGCTCCGTGGAATTCCTGTCTGTTCATGTTCTCGCCAGATAGCCTCGAATTCAAGCTCGGCATTCATCTTGATAGTCTCTTGAACTTCCTTGACATATTCTTTGTAGAATTCCGGAGCTTGATCATTGCTTCCTACACACATATTCTCCACGAAACTCTCATCATCGAAACTCAAAGATGCAAGAACTTCTAGAGATGAAGATGTTACACCACCCTTGTTGGCAGAAGCATCCTTGAAAAGAATACATCCTGCTTCTTCCAATCGCAGCTTGGCATCTTGGGTGATGAATAGGTTGGCACCTTCAACGATGTATGGAATGGTCGACTTTCCATCTTTGATAAGCTTGTTGACACTGGAAAGATCGATAGCTGCTGGACGGCCACCGCAAGGAATAAAAGCATCGGTAAGACCAGTATCTCGAAGATGAAAAGTGTTACGAAATGTTGTACCATTGCTGATGACGTCTCCATTGGGTAGGGTTACATTTGTTTCGTCGACAAGAACACGATAACCTTCATTTGATAGCTTGGTGAGATCAAACTCGGAGATCATGGCACGCTTCGTGGCCAAGCGCCTGAGCTCATCAATGTTGAGGCCTTGTGGGTCAACCAAGACGCCGCTGCCATCGACAATTGAAGTATAAGTTTCATTGCTCAGCAATATCTCGTTACTTCCTAGATCACCGTCAGGCCCACCAGTTTGCATCTTTCGAACTTTGATAGGATCAAGCTCTAACTTTCGATAGATGCCTTTGACGTATTCTCGGACCGACAAAGAAGTCATACCGTAACTATCATGGGGTATGCCGCCTAATTTGGGAGACTTGCCAGTGAAAAATGATTTCCACCAAGGAGCATTTCGCTTGCGAGCATGCTCAGTAGCCCAGTCAACAAGATCAGCAGTGTTCTCATCAGGACCCATGAAGAGAATTTCTTCCTTGCCATAAAGATCAACGATAGGATTCTTGATGCCCGGAGACGAAGGTGGCAGGAGAAGATCCATGATACTATCGATGTATTTCTCGAAAGCTACGCTGGCCTTGTCTTGCTGATTGGAATCTAGAAGAATAACACCCTTGGAACCACCTTCGGGAATATCCTTATTTTTGCGTTGTTGAGTGTTGGCGAGACCGTAGTTCTCGTCGAACATTGATCGGGCATTGATGGAGTATGCTTCACGGTTTCGAGATTTGACAATGCGGATGCCTCCTCTAGCGATGTCTCTGAATCGAAGGTGGAATCCACGTGACTCGGAGGTAATGACCAAGAACATGCCATACAGTGGCTGAGGATACTCGATTTCAGGAAGAAATGAAGGATCGAGACGAAAACTCAAAGCAACTTTGGTAGGTGTATAAAAGTTGGTCTTCAAGAGAGAGTTGTTGAAGATACGGAACGCAGTCATGACCATATCTTCATGCTCATTGCTAACAGTCTTTGAGATTAACTCTTTAAGTTCTTTATCATTGAGGACTTCTCCAGATGGTGAAGGTGGAATCGAATCCTCACTGAATCCAGGGGCAAGGCTAAGATGTGTCTTTGCAAACGAAGAGTATAACGAGCGGACAAGTCCTGGATGATTGCTAATGATCTCGAGAATATAGTCAGAAGTAAAAGTCTCGGTACGAAGCCTGCGTTTGATGGTAGATAAAATTTCCGCATGAGAACTATTGTTCGGATTTAACGCAGACACCAATGAGGAGTATTCAGAGCCCAAACGGTTGAGGAAGTGCTGAACAAAAACCCAAACACAATGACCATAGATTGTCTCCTGGAGGCTTAGACGTCCACTCGTGAACAATACCTGAAATTTGTTCTGTGGTATGCAATAAAGCAGAGAAATCTCCTTGGTGATTTGGTGGATAGACTGTTCAAGTGTAGGGAACTCCTGTGACAAGTTGTTTGCAGGCTTAAGGTACAGACTCATCACAGTGATACCATTGCTGAATTGTTCAACATATTTTCTCGAGCTTGTCACACCATATGAATGATAAAGATCACTCAGAGCACTGAACAATCCTAAGGCTGTTCTGCGTCTGAAAGCCACAACCAGTCTCTTCTCGATTGAATCTTCAATATCAAAGACCTCAATAACTGGTCCAGTACGAGAAACAGCAAGCTCAATGATCTCTTGGTAGATTTGCTTTGTGTTGTTGGTGGATTTCGCAAGGAACATTCGGTCACTGATGACTTCTAGGCGAGTTTCGCTGGGTGATGGGTTGGGGTCGACGAATTGGCACTGGTAAACGAAGTAACAGCGTATCGAGGACTTTGTTGGGGTAGAACCGTTATACAAGTTACTAGTGGAGCGGAAACTTTCGACGCGAAAGGTGTGATTGGAGGATGTATCCAAGTACTTGACCTCTAGTCTGTGCTCATATCTCGGGCCACCAACTGCACTGATGCCGGGTTCGCTGGTGTCAATGTATATGGCGTGATCGGAAGACTCCATATCCAATCGGATCTCTTGACGTTTGTCCTCCCGAGCAAATGCAGCGACCTTTGCAGCATAAAGCGATGTGATATTGCTGACAACGGCTTCGGCGCTCTCGGTCTGGAAGTAGACGTCATCGATTCCAAGCTCATTGTAGAACCACTCCAATTGTTCATCAATGAGTTCCCTTGGTATCCATTTCATTGCCTTGATCTGTTCTCTCACTTCATAGAGTTAGATTTGCATGGTCTTCAGGACCTTAGGCAACTCACCTTTAATCATTTGTTCTGTCCTGCCTTTGAATTCTGGAGCAACATATCCAACAGTTGCGGAACGTAAGACGCGGTGTCCATTTCCGTTGCCATTTCTATGGGGGACGTTGAAATGTGTTGGTTGTGGTGAAGGTTGTCGACCAGGAGTTCTGATAACTTGCTCCACCAACTTATGGGGAGAACGGGACGTTGAACTACTGATGGTAGCCATATTTCCTTCAGTAGGAAGAAAAGATTGTTCGTCGTATACGGGAAACTGCTGAGAAGTAACCATTGGGTCAGTATTGATTGGGGAAAGAACCGTAGCCATCGTGACTCGTGGCTGTAATGTAGAGAATGACTTCTCACGGCGAACTGTTGGGACAAGATAAGGAAGGAAAAGGAAGTAACTAGGAATTAGAAAAGGGAAAAGGAGGGTAAGCAACGCCTATCTATATCGGCAAGCCGGTATGGCAAGGTCAATGGAGTGACAGTCCAACAACTCCTGGATTCCTTGACCGCCTCAATTCTTAGTATTACTTGCATTGCCTGCATTGTCAAGGAAGGATGCTTATCAGTCAATTCCACTCCGCAACCTTGATCTCAGAATAGTCCGAGGGCGGTTGTTTGAGACAGAGTTTTGGACTTTTTAGATCTTGAAGTTGGTAGGAAAGCAGAAAGTGTGCCAAGACCCATGCCCCAGGGGAAATGGAGGCGTTTATTTTTGATAGGAAGCGATAAGGAAAATTATGTGGGTTTGAGAATAAGGGATGGAAGATCAGCAACGCCCATGGATAAACGTACCTGAAAGATAAAGCTTTATTACTTTGTATAACATGCGCCAGCACCAATTATGTGTAGGGGAAAAGTCTTGTAAGAGGTAGGTATTGAGGTTGGTAATTCAAAAGATGTGTGTATTGTGTTCGATTTAAGAAGTAAAAGAAGCCTCTAGCTAGTCAATTGTACGGCTAGGAACGGTTTGAATTCAAGAATTTGAGTGAATTTGAAGATTTGAAGGCGGCTCAAGACTCAAGAGGTGGATACAAAATATAATTGGGTGATCTAGAAACTGGAATAACTTGAAGCCGTATGGCGAATTGCGTGTAGTGAATAAAGACCTACTTATTCGATCAAATCAGATGAGATCTTGAGTACCGCAGCGGAACTTTAAATTCTGTGGGATAAGGATGATACATACTAAGCAGGGGTTGATGATGATGATGATGAATGAATATATCCCGAGGGGGTGAATATAGTCTTATCTTTCAGGAATCAAGGTCAATTCGACAGATTGGCTGCTGAGTCTTATTGGACTTTTTTTCTGGGAGAAGTGGTGGTAGTTGAGTAAAGTATGTGAATAATATAAAGATAAGAAGAGAGAGAGGCAAAGGAGAAAATAAAGGTCAATCCGAGTCAGAACATGATAAGATGTGAAAGAAGTGGGAAAAGGGTCTTGTTATTTCACTTCTTTCACAGATGGCAGCAGCAGCCGGAATCAATTTATAATAAATCAAACTTCAAACAAAATCAAAACCAAAACCAAAAGCCTCAATTGAGTAATATAGATACAATTCCCTCATACCTCATGCAGTGATATATGGTTTGGCAGGGGCAGGTCAGGTTCTGATGCGATATGAAGCTCGTGTCGTTCGGAATGGGTGTTTTGGTGGTACCTGACGATCTAGTTAAAATGTTAAGGTACGGTAAGGTACGGTACGGTACGGTAGGGTACGGTAGGGCACAGTGCAGGATAAATTATTATGGATGGGGATGGGATGGGATGGATGGATGGATGGATGGATGGATGGATGAATGATTGGATAGATGGATGGATGGATGATTGGATAGATAGATGGATGGATGATTGATTGGAGAATGGATGAATCGATCGATCAATTTTTATTTACCGCCCTTTTAGCATCTACTCTTTAATTAGTGATAAGCGGGCATCCATATTACAAGTAACATTTATTGCTGGTCGGTAAGCGGTTACTCAAGGCATATTAAGATCTTACATCGATCCGTGCAAGTAACCTAGGTAAGCCCCAGCTCGCCAGCCACTCATGCTTTCTGGAATATGAGCATGAATAATAAGTTTCATATAAGTTGCATCCCTAGGACTGCCCCTCTGAGAAGAAGAAGATCTCGAGGAACTCGAGAGGGGATTTCAGACTCCATTGCCAGTGAGACCCATTGAAATTCCATTGAAATTCCCTCATCGATGGATCCCGTGATATTCGTTCTTATGACCTTTCCAATACTAATAATTATTTTTCCTTTTCTATGAATGATGGTGATACACGGATGGATAAGCACGTTTTCCCCATTTAATCCAATTAATTTGTCCTTTTTTTTTTTCAACCCCGCCATTTACTAATCCCTAACTCCAAGCTTCTCCAATGTCAACCTTACCCTAACAAATGCCAACATTCATCCCTTTCATGCCTTTTCACCCAATAGATCTTCATTTTACGTCCTGCCGTCTCTTGACTTTGACAAACCGATTTCCTCAATTGTCTATTACCTGTCGTCATTCGGAGTCTGGATTGTATAATGAGAATTCAATAGAATCTCATGACTAGGAGCTTGCAATTTTCATTACAAATCGGTTCATACCAGTTTACTTGGGTCAAAGGTCAAAGTCACTCAAAGGGGTCGAGCAAGGTCAATAACATACACAAATATCCCACCATTGGAAAATTTGAGTCTCATAATTCCCCCAGCGAGCGGGAGTCCCAACTTTTTGAGGACCGTGTTAGTTTCTCTTACCCCAGGTTGCGTCACCTGCCGCTAAAGAAAGGCAAGAGAGTCTTGATTCAATAAGCGCCGATTCATTGCGTTTGATATTGACCCTAAGCTAAGCTCTCCACGGCACGCAATTTGAATCGGGACTCTCTTCATACATAGAGCACTCCACTGCTAGTCTGCTACACCGCTAGTATTCAAATTACATTACGTTTCTCTGTCTCATGGCTTCCCCGGAGAATCATGTTGGTCATGAACAACAAGATCAGCACGAACAACAACGACGCCCGCACATGAACAGCAGAGAATATGCTGTGTCCCAAGATGTTCAGGATCCTCTTCGTCAGATCAGAAATGAATTCCTTATTCCTTCCAGGGCCGATCTGCAAGCCAGGACTTTGTCAAGTTTAGGTACGAGATTCTACTCTAGGTAGTTGAATCTGATAGCTAAATGACACCTTAGAGTCTCGAATTTCCTCTCCTGGAGATCCCTGTGTCTACCTCTGTGGTAATTCACTTGGCATACAGCCGCGTATCACCTCTACTCGTATAGAGCAATATCTCAAGACTTGGGCAACTCAAGGTGTATTTGGTCATTTCAAACCACTTTCTGATTCGCCATTACCAACATGGCTGCACGTAGATTCAAGTGCTTCAGAGAACATTGCCCCTATTGTTGGAGCGCATCCTTCAGAGGTTAATGTCATGCAGACCCTGACTGCCAATTTGCATCTCCTCATGTCCGCCTTTTACAAACCTGATATCAATGGCAGGCATAAAATCATATTGGAAAGTAAGGCATTTCCATCAGATCACGTGGGTAACCCCTATCCACACTCATCACCAATCGATTATGCCGGCTAAACAATATATAGTACGCCGTAGAGTCACAGATCCGACACCATAACCTCTCACCTGCTGCATCGATGATTACCCTAGAGTCACATTCGATTGCCGAACCAACACTTTCAACAGATTGCATACTCAAAGCCATTGATATCCATGCTAAAGATACAGCTCTTCTGATACTCCCAGGGATTCAATTTTACACGGGTCAATTGTTCGACATACCCCTCATCACACGCAGGGCTCGAGATCACGGCATATTCGTCATTTGGGATCTTGCTCACGCAGTTGGAAATGTTCCGCTTTACCTTCATGATTGGGACGTCGATGCAGCGGCTTGGTGCACTTACAAATATTTAAATTCGGGGCCGGGTTGCATCGGTGGAATGTTTATTAATGACAGGAACACTCGAGTACCTGATTCAGCGCAGGACACTGATGCGGGGACAGGGTTTGTGAATAGATTAAGTGGCTGGTGGGGTAATGACAAAAATACGAGATTTGCGATGGGAAATGACTTCATGCCGATAGCGGGCGCTGCGGGGTTCCAATTGAGTAATCCAAGTGTGCTGGACATCACAAGTTTGAATGCATCACTAGAGATATTCAAACTTGCCGGAGGAATGGAAGTCTTAAGGGCTAAATCCGTGAAGATTACTGCTTATTTGGAGGACTTGCTCCTAGGTACAGCAACTTATGAAAAAGAAAGATTCTCGATCATCACACCTCGGGATAGAGAGCAGAGAGGTGCTCAGCTGAGTCTCCAGTTGGCTGATGGGTTATTGGATGTAGTTATGAAAGAGCTGGAGTTGAGGGGAGTGGTCGTGGATGAGAGACGACCAAATGTGATAAGGGTGGCGCCAGCTCCTCTTTACAACAACTTCGAGGATGTATGGAAATTTGTGATGGCGTTTGAGGAAGCAATGGATGTCTCTTGGAAGGCAAAGCTTGGCGAATTGTCTGCTGAGGGCACTCGAGAATTGGAGATGACCACATGAGAAGATTGGATGTCATCGCGGAGACAGTCGAGTCGATCAAAGTCTTTACCCTTCATGTGTCGAGTGCACTGGATATCAGCTCCCGAGTCAATCTTCACAGTTTCTCGTCATAATTCATACAATCTGATCGAGTCCAATTTTATGATTCCATTTGACTCAAAAAGAATGTCTAACCAATCAAATTTTGTGTCCAAATTAGATTTACTGACTTCGTAGCGAGTATTTGATAACTGATTCCTTGAACACATAAATATTCTTAAACTAGGTTGAGAGGAGTTTCATTTGCAAGTTGTTGTTTAACCTCAAGTATGATGCTCTGGACAAGTCTAGTCAACTCCAGCCTGCCCTTTCCTTCCATCTATTATACATCACGCCTAAATCACCACATCAAGTACTTCATATTATCCAAAGATAACCAAAAGTTGTACAAAACTTTTCGCCAAGAGTTCTGGCCAAATTGTACTACGTACTCAAGCCACTACCTTGTGGACACAAGGAAGATAGGAAAATAGGAAATAGAACACGTGCATAACCGCATCCATAGGCCAAGACCATAAACTCGCAAGGCGAATATGCACCGATAAGAGGAATAAAAAGCCCAGTCAGTTCTGGTACATGCACGTATGTACATTTATCTATGTCGAGCAACGTAAAAAGCAGAGATTATGCATGTATTCGTCGGTGTGTTTGAGTGTGACTTGAGATTATGTATGGATGTACAACTTGGGAGTACTCAAAGGGTATAGCGGACTGGAATGCGGCAGGAGCAGGTTAACGGGCCTTATGAGAGACCGGGGGCCAGGTGTGGAGATTCGTGTCTGCTTTCTATTTATCTATCTGCTCAAGAGCTTAATATAGATGGACTAGGTAGATGTGCCACATTTGTTTAGATATGATTACGGGATTTCTTTGACCCCTTTTCGGTAGTGATTGGTAGTATGGTTGGTGCAAGGTTCGTTTCGGGCATAAACTGGTATGGTGCCACTTTAATAGGTTCATATCAGATTGTTTCGAGTCACCTAAGTGAACAAAGAATTTCCGCTCCCGACTGCCACCTCGAGAATTCGTGATGTTTTAGACTGGAAGGTAAGCTGAGAATCACGAATACAAATAATGAATTGCATCACTAGGTTGGTACGAGCCAATGAAGCCAGAGTAATGCTTAGTGATCACGAAGTTACATGATCTTTTTACCCCCTATACAGAACGCATACCGCTAGGTCTTCAGGCGAGTCAGTTCTCGACCTAACATGCACAAAGATGTAGCTCTCCTGAGTTAATTTCAAATGGCAGACATTGATGATGCTCTCTCTGGTCGAGTTGTTCTGACGAGACCAGATAACCCCGACCAACTATCACTAGCTCCTTGAACTATTTTTCTTAATTTGCCCCACTCAGGTGTGATTCGCACCATACTTGACAACATGTCAACATCAGACTGCATTATCAAGGTTATAGATATTTAATCGAAGGTGGCGATGCGGGAATCATCAACACGTACATTCCGCTCTACCAATTTCTCGCAGCTTATCTTGCAGTTTGTGTAACGAATCACATCTACTTCGTTGACCAATTCAAATGCCCGTGAACTTTGGCCAAATATCGCTCGATAGGTTTTGCATAGCTTGTTTATCAAGAACGAAGGCTAGTCTTCGAAAGACATATACCCCATAAGGTGGTTTCAATATATTTGACCTCTTCAGAACATTTCAAGCGCTCTCAAACACATATCCACTTTATAGAACTTGTCAATGGGGAGGCTCTGCAAGGCGTAACCACTGCACAAAGCATGACAATTTTTGGCTTCTCAAAAAGCAATGAGCAATGCGTTGCTAAGTTTTCTTGAAGGAAATCTGCTAGACTAAAGCATGCCCAGTGCTTGTGAGTGTCTCACTGATACCGTCCGAATCATTGCCCGTCATCAAATAATACTGACCGTTGGCGCTTGAGTAATGGACTATTCATTCGCTGGCTATGATATAGCTGGTAGTACACTTCTTGACAGCTCCAATAATTCAGGTTCCTCCTTGTGAACTTTTCAAGTACCTTTTCAGCTTTAATAATGAGATTATCCCAGCCACAACATTTTGAATGCGACTAACAAGATGGTCAGTGCTAGTCATTCGTAGAGGTTGTGGGCGTTAGCATAAATGTAGAGCTGGGGATTCACATACCCTTCAAACACTTGCGAAGATGGACTCCTTGTTCGTACAAATCGCAGGTATCACATTGTCTGCGTCGACGTAATATGAAACAAAAGCAATGGAACGTTGAAACGGTTGAGGAATACTCGAAGATAGAGATTAGGGATGGTACTTACAATAAATCTCAAATTCGCAAGGTTGTTCGAGTGTCCTGGAGTAGTAGTTGTCTTGATCTTGTGATGTAGGTTGACTCTGGAATAACCGATCATAGCGATAGTCTAATACAAATATACGTAAAAAGTATTTTAAACATTGACTTTTGCATTCCAAGTACAATGTACCGGTAGGTTTTATCAAGGCTCTTTATTGTATTCCAAGAAATCATAGATTATATTGCAAAACAAAAATATCCTCAACATAACACTTACAAGGGCTTGTGGTTTAGTGGTATAATGTTCCTTTAGCATAGGAGAGGTCCGGCGTTCGATTCGCCGCTAGTCCACGATTTACATTTTTGGAATTTCTTTCATTTTATCTAGAGTTTTTCTGAATTTTTTTATTAGACTTAGTTAGA
Source organism: Sclerotinia borealis F-4128 (assembly GCA_000503235.1). Lineage (NCBI taxonomy): Eukaryota > Fungi > Ascomycota > Leotiomycetes > Helotiales > Sclerotiniaceae > Sclerotinia > Sclerotinia borealis. The sequence goes on along the minus strand of KI628738.1, from coordinate 54,059 downwards.
TGAGCATTCTACTCTTGATTTTAGTGTTTGGAGAGGTTTGAAACCATATTTTTGTGATTATATAAGCGATGTGGGGTAATAAAGATAGAGTATATCTAAAGTCGAAAAAATCTTTAGAGTTATATAAAGATAATCGTAAGTAGCTCTACTATAGCTTAATATAATAGCATCGTGACTTATTTATTTATTAAATAAATTAACATCTAGAGAGTAGGCGGAGTCTACTTACAATCTCCCAAAGAGTACTAGAGATGAGCTAAAATAAGATAACAATTATATAAATATAGAAATCTATATTTAATATCTTGAGATAATCAATTTTTTTATATTTCTAATATAATCTTTTGTTGATAGGCCTCTGGAGTATACAGATGTCACCGCGTAGAGACTAATCCCCTTCCGGGGACTAGCCGGAAAAGCGTGGATATGAAAGGATACTCCGTATCCTTTCATATCCTTTGTTCTTTATTAGTTAGTTCGTACTGAAATCTATAAAGAACTACCCTCATACCACCATGGCAGTGGTATGAGTTCAGTTCTGTACAAACTATACCCTAACTGTAGTACTGATACTATCCGGCCTATTCCCTGCTTGTGATCCCTCGCAATAGATTCACAAGGGAGTGATAGTATTTACAAGTAGTATCTCTATAAGGCCGGCCAAGATGATAATAATATAAATACTCTAATATTAGAATGATTATTATATATAGAAGAGAAAAAGCTTTCTTCTGAGATTAATATCTACATATTATAGGCCTATTATATATATCGTTTAAGTAATATATATAATATATATATAATATATCGACATCTTTAATTCTAATACTATATAAGAAAATCCTATTATTTCTTTATTTAATAAGTTTTTATAAGTTTATATAGTGATTTTATATTTTAATATTTGAATAAATCAAAAACTTTTATATATAAAGGATCTTTATATTTTTGTTAAAAACTTATTATAATATTATTATATAAATATCTAGCATTTTCCTTATATTTGTTTATTTTATTCTAATATCTTGAATAATAGAATTGGAACAATATTTGCTATAATATCTATAAAAACTTTCTAATATTTAGAGAAAATATTGATATTTATATCTATAAATTCTTTAATATTCTTTTATAAACTCTTTTCAGAAAATATTATAAGATTTATAATATTATTATAAATAATACTTTATTTAAGTTTCTTTCTAAAGTTGATACACGAACCGCCAAAGGAGATCTGGGCACGTCGTACGCCCACCTGTGGAGTTTTACGAATCGCCCCCATGTTCCGAAGTATCCTGCTCGTAGCTATCGGCTCAGGAATTGCACCTTGTTTACCAGTCATCCTGGCACAAAATACTCGTATTAGTCTTTTTTGGTCAACTCGAGATCCATTGACGACTTATGGTGATGAAATCGGTGGCATTATCAAAGCACTGGGGTCTAATGCATACATCCATAATACGACGACTATGGGGCGACCCGCGACTCTTCCTCTTGTGATCCAGCAGTACCGAGATACTGATTCGGAAGCTGTCATCGTGATTTCGAAAGCAAAATTGACGATAAAGCTCGTACAAGATTTGGAATTCATTGGAATCCCAGCCTTTGGTCCCATCTGGGACTCATAGGGCAAGATATGGCCATCAAAAACTCCATTGATAATTTCTCGTACGCTCAGCTACCACGATGATGATCTGTTAAACTGTTGATTTTCTATTAGTTATAAAGGGCTCCGGAAACTGTTGCTTCGTTTGTTGTGGTGTTTGTTAATCTTGCTCCCTGATTTCATATGATATACGACTTAATTGATTTGTTTCTGCATCTGTTTTATATATACCGTATTAACTGGTTAGGAAGATATTATCTTATAATGAAAAAGTTTGAATTTCCATAAGGAAAAACCATATGTTATCATAGAGTTAATACCTTATAATCCAGGTTGCTAAAAATATCGTCATATTTTGAGGCCAGAGAGTTGTTTTACCTCTAAAATGAATCCTTATCAGCTGAACCTATGTATAAGCATTTTCAAGCATCTCCTCTATTCGTATTTATTGTTCTGAAAGCCATTGATACTATAGTAGAGTCAAAATCGATAATTTAATATAATAACCTGAAAATTTACCCCCCTGATTTTGGACTCGGCAAGACACTACTACCTTTACTACAATAACTATCTACCATTTTTATATATTCAACATATATAATTGCGATTCAGATTCATATATCGTTTTTCATACTATTTCATATACTTTTTAAAAGAATTAAAAAGACCTAGGGATTCAAAAGATAATTGGATATGAATATGGAATAAAGAAGGGGAAGGAATGTACAGATATACCGGCCGGACAGGCAAATTTATTTCTATTATACTGTGACCATTTTATTATTAATATATACCGTGACCATTATACTATTAATATGTTATAAAGGATTAAAAAGTTTTTTGGTAACATAGAACCATACGCTATCATCCAACTAATATATATAGATAAATAATACCTTCCTAACCAGTTAATACGGTATAGAATAGACGGACGGAGTGCCAACTCATGTCAGTCAGTTAGATCAATAGATTCGAAGAAAATGTCCTTATCACCTATTTTGGATCATTCGAGTTCCGTTTGAATGGAAGACTGTACTAGTAATTTATGACAGCTCAATGCCGGAGTTTTGATTTCACATTGGTCCTTATCCCCCATTTTACCTCTGGCAGCTGGGTGATTTTACCTATCCTCCGCCCAAATTCTGAGGACACGACATCTGAGTTATACACCATCTCACGGTGGTGGAATTCCAATGCCACGTGCCGAGCACATGGTGAAGTTTCCAAGTTTGAATTCAAATTTTGAATACTTGGAATACCGGTGAAGAATATAATGCAACTAAAGGAGGCCTTTCCGGGTGAAGAGGGAAATGAGGACGGAATTGATACTAGGCAGAAAATATACATTTTCACCACCAAATCATTGCCTGTTCGATTGTGGCTAGCTGAAGCCAACTAGTGCTGTACTGTAACCTGACTACTCGAGTTATGTAAGTAGGTACATACTTACTAGACAGGTATTTTCTACCAAAACATCAAATTATTGCTCAGCTTCAGCATCACCTCCCGTGAATTACCATCCCCCTTGACCATCGAGGATCTACCAAGTTGAACATACAGTACACTGCAACTAATTAGTCTAGGGCTGTTCGTAAAGGCGAAAAAACCCCCCTTCCCCCCCCGAAATCAAGTGAAGAGGCCTTGGAGAAAGCGGGTAGCCATTGTGCATTTCCGGACTCAGAGGGTACAAGTAGTATACTTCCCAAGTTCAGACGACAGGAGTGAGAGTGTGTCTCTGGCTAGATTATGAGTGGCACGGAGTAATGGTACTACCATTTGGAATGAGTTTTAGGGTGATTGATGTAATGCAAGTCCACGGTCTTTGGGAGGATTTGAATCCCTTTATATCACGTGAGTTGATACGCCAGTAGTGGGCCGTTTCCCAGCTCATTCTTTCCTTATGGAGATCTCGGAGAGCGATAGTGAGGATAGTGGAGAGGAGCTGTCAAAGTTGAGGGCGAAGGTGAGAATACAAGTTCCGCATAAACCGAGATTCACTTCTCCCGTCTGGGTCGTGTGTGTGGTCTTCTCCAGACGCCGATCACGTGCACTGTTTGCTCGAACAAAGATTACAATGAAGCGGTGGGACCGTAACACTTCTTAGACGGCTGTATCAAATCTTTTCTATGGCTACACTCAATATATCCGGGCGGATCATGAAAGAGGCATATGCAAAACAAGAATAACGGTATGTCTTACCCACATCGTTTTCGACTCTTTTCTTCTTCGGGGCAAAAATGTACGATAATTCCAGTCATGGTTATCGGTCTCGACCCCATGATATGGCCAAAAGTACGGGCTTTATTGACGAGACAGTCTGTTACCACGGCTGCGACTTCCTTCAATAGTTCCGGAAGTTCCGGTGTCAGAAGCTCAACAGTACCAACATCAGATATCAAAGTTTTCCCTTTATCTCAAGCCTCGTAACATGTTCACGGTGCGAAAGACCTTGATAGATGACTACCTTTTATGTACGAAGACCGATTACGTTTCCAATAACTTTCCTCGGGTGGCTAGTTGATCTCCAGTTCATGAATGAATAGCAACGCCTTCACGATCACCAGGAATCATTAGCCAATTTAGAGTTGACTTGATATCTACCGGTCTTTCATTATTAGCGAGGACGATGTCCTCAATCTTATTGGTGTCGATATTAGTGCTCTTCGCATTCCGATCGGATACTAAGAATTCGACAATTCTGGCATTACATACAAGGAGCAGATGTCTGGCTAGACAAAGCAGTTGGCTTGGTACATACATATGGGATAAAATGGTTCGCCGGATAGACAAACGCATACGGAGATAGGTTAGTCTACCTGTTTTAAGCCAACAACACTGTCGGAGTATATTACCATACCGTATCTTGCAACTCTGGTCTCAAAATGTATAGAGCGGTCCATACTATTACCTTTCTGTCATTGTACAAGGTGCTGAGAATCTCTGTGATTGTCTGGGGAAAGATTTCCTATAGTATAAATCAAATGGGCTGAACAACCTCACCAGAACATCGCCTCAGTCGTGGCCAACAAAACATGCAGATCATCATGCACAATTTCTTCGAGACCCTTCAGTCTGGAATATCACTAGAAAACTCAAAAACTGTATCGAAGAGTCCAACACCTTTTACCTCGACAAATATTCACCAATTGTTTTCTCTTCAAAAAGTACTCTGATTTGCAGGTCATATATTTAAATCTTGCGGTTAGGCTGTTAATCTTGCAGTTGCTAATTCCACTGCTCCTGCATTTGTAGGTGAATGACCCGCTGCGCTTAATATCTACTTTAATCTCGGTATTACCACAACCAACGGTACTTTATGTGGTATATCGAGGTGTTAATGCCAAAGCACAAAGGTTGATGAAAGGGAGAACTCCCTTCGTATATGCGATGAGGAGATAGGTGGATGAACAATTGGCTGTCTGGGAGATAAGTACAAGTGTATATTCTCCGTGAAATCTGAAGGAGCTTACGAGGCTTGCGAATAGGATTGAGAAGGGTGTTATTCCGAGACCGGTGATGAGTCGGGAATTTAAGAGAGTGTTGACCGTATGTCATGATTCTTGTGATTATTATATAATTTAATCGGAGTTTATAATCTATTGTAGAATATAACAAAAGTTCAAAGATTGTTTTCATTGAAACTATTTTCAAGAGTAGTATAAATATAATACAAACTGTTTCATTTATTATTGTAGTTCACAATTCCTGATATAACATTATATAATTACTAACATTTATTGTTGAAAATACGAGTAGAACATATCTGAAGTCTCAAATATAATTAGTGTATTTTGAACTTGGTTTCAGATTGTTGGTCTAGCCAGCCTCAGATACGATACATAACCCATGATATCATATAGCAATATAATACACTTATACGTCTTTCTATATCATTCCACCGCTACTCATTCTTCTATATCCCAATACACCACCCTTACCTCATCCCAATGCTTCCACTAGCCGTACTACTTCCCGCCATATTTCCCCGTTCTACCTCATCATCCACCAAGTCTCTCAAATCCAAGCTGGTACTCCCGCCCATCAGTCCCATCAACCCCTGCCTCTCAGACAAGGCCCCGTCGCCTCTATTCCTTTGTCCTTCCCTAATCAACCCATGCATCTCCATCTCCTCACTCTCTTCCTCTTCCTCCCCTTCTAAGAATATCTCATGTCCACTCCCTTCATAAACCCACATAGCCGTTACACACCCCGCCGCAGCCACCACGGCCGTCTCCCACCAAGCCCATCCCACCATCCCCTTTTCCAGTCCCTGTCCATACCAGATTCCACCCACCACTGGTCCCACCGTGCGAAAACCAGCCGATACCGATTGCCCAATCCCATGTATCGTGCCCAGAACAGAAGGATGAGGCGAGCAATTATTCAACAAGATAATTGTAGCGGGAAGAGTAAATGTTCTTGCCGAAACAGCAAGTAAAAGCACAAGGAAAATGCCAACCCAAATAGCAGGTCTGGCGGCCGGCTCTGGCGCTGAGGTGCTAGACGGCAATACGGCTAAATATGGAGCAAAAAAATAAGCGACGGGGAATAGGATCAAGAAAAATCTAAAACAAAGGAGAGTACCAAGTCTTGCGTGTATAGGCGGATAAAGTAGGACTTGTAGAGCCATGCCCAAGACGCCCAGAATCGAAGTTGCGAAACCGACGGTGGCAGCAGGCATACCGAGACCGCCCGTAAATACAAAAGGGAGAGATCGTGAATCGGCGGAGGTAGGTCGAGGGGTGGACAGGAAGAGCGACCAAATATTTGTGAAGGCTCCAAGATGGAAATCGAAGAAGGCGCCGGTGATGAGGGTGAAGATTACATTCTTGGTCCAGATGCGACTGAAGGGTAACTTATTTACGGTGGGATGAGTTACTGATTTGGGTTCGAACGTATCGAGGTTATCAGTTGAGATCTCGAGATGAGAGTAGTCGATAGGAGCAACGAGGGTTCCAAAGCCTATCGATTGTTTAATTCGATTCATAAGATTAATTCCATAGTCAAATTGGCCACGTGCTGAAGGAAGAGTCTGAATTAACCTCAAAAGTCAGCATCTCTTATCCAAATATGCGGGGGTGGAGACATCGGGATGTATGTCACGCCAAGAGCACGTACTTCTTCTAGCCCCAGGAACACGATGGCGCCGGTAGTTGCTAGGAAGACGGCATTGAGGATACCGGGAAGAGCATAGGGATATGATTGAAGCCACTCGAAACCGAATGCGGCTTGGTCCCCAAAAAGACCGGGGAGTGTCATTGCTGGATCTGCAAGTAATCCACCCATGACTATGAGCAATATTAGTACACGATGGTGTGCTTGGTCAAAACTTATATATGCATACCTGGACCCAATATGCCAGCCACGTTAAAACTCATAGGTAAGATCAAAAATGCTCGAGATTGATATTTCTTCTCTTTAGTAAACTCCGCAACCATGGTACGTCTAATTGAAAAGGTTCAGCAATTATGATTTTGACAACAGAAGATTAATGTACTAACATTATTCCAACAGTACCGTTGATAGCACCACCAAAGGCTCGAAATAGAGCTGCTTGCCAAAACGTCGTTGAGAATCCATATCCCATGCATGATATTGCCGTTCCAACCAATCCAATCATGAGAACCATCTTCCTCCCCCAGGTATCAGCCGCCTTACCCCATAGTACCGCAGTACAAACCTGAGCTCCAGTAAAACACCCTTGCAATATTCCCGCCTGGGACGAAATAGCAGCATTAGACAACCCTGGATCAAAACTCTTCAACTGATAGAACATATAAGCTTGCAGCGAAGCAACTTGTAAGAAGTCTACCAATCTAGAGAAAAAAAGGATGGCTAATTGGTCTTTTCGCGGCAGTGACATCCATGTCACTCCTTGTGGTTTGGGACCAGATGCTTCCGAATCGGGTTCTGAGGAAGTACTACATCGTGACCGGGAGGTCTCACGTGGGGATGCAGGCACGAGAGAGGTATGTCGGCGATGGAAACCTGTTACCGCTCTGTGCTCGGGTAAGGCTGGTGACCATAAAGGTGTTGGAATATTGGTTTTCTCCGACATGGCCAATCAGATTCACTTGAAGCCAAAACAAAGAGATGGAAAATACGAGATCCCAAAATCGACAGGAAAAGAATAGAAAGGACAGAAAGATTGAATAGTACAAACCAACAAGTAAAGAAGAGAATAAAAAGAAGTTAGATTGAAAGAAATTGGGCTGCTCGGTCTAGAATTGTGCCAAGATGCCAAAGTTACATGAAGATAAGGATAGAAGAGGAACCAAAAGAATGAATCATAGATGGAAGATACAGGCCAAAAGTAGAAGAGATGAAATTCCACTCTATTTTTCGATCTTCATCAACCAAGCATTTCGGACATCCCCTCTGCAGTAGTAAAATTCTCCTTTCCCTTATCCTTGTTGGTGATATACATCATCCATCAATCTCAAAATCATGTTTGCCCCATAACTGATAGACGAGCCGCACATGGCTGCGTTCATGATCCACCTGAGATCCCAACTTCCCATCTTCCTAAAGTTCTTGCACACACCTGACACACCTGGCACTTTCGCAAAGACTGTTGGTTCTCGCTCGCCTGGTTTACTTTTTGTTCTTGTTTAATATATAATCTTTTAATCGAAATAGGAATAAATATAAAGAGAATTAGACGAGCAAGGATATAACAGTGCAGCAGTAAGGTACGCGGCACTGGCACTAACGAGTTTCGACCGATTCTCCACTGAATAACCCCATGTAGTACCAGCATGTACATTGTACGGTTATGGTACAACTTGAGCCATTACCCGTTAGCCATTGAGGATTTTGAGGCAATCTGTTAGAGGAATCAGAGCTCTATGAGATAGAGACTGGGTTAGTGGTCAGTGGTCAGTGGTCACTGAAGTACTTGTATATGAAACAATACAGTATATTGTTTTCATATTACAGTAATGTTCCAATTGATGGACATTCGCACTTGTACGAGTAGCAAGAAATCATTAAAATGTTCATCAGAAGAAGCGCGGGGCAAGCGCCCGCCCGAAATGTCTTGGCGCGTCGTAATTTGGCTCCGCCATCTCTCCTCTCCGTTGTGACGGCGATTGTCCCACATTATCTCAAATTATTAAACATAACAATCAATCTGAGAAGTATCACGACTTACGAATTACGATTTACGAATTATGATTTGCTATTTCGTATGCATACGTCAACTATGTACGAGTACTCAAGTATGTGCTACAGTACTCGTAGACCCATACGGAGTACGGAGTAGACGTATTCAGGTATTTCTATATGCGCCATGCAAAACACCATCTAGCACTGCTTGAGTCGTCTAAGCCGTCTTGAAAGTGCCTTTTCCTTCACAATAGTCTCTGAGCTTCGAGGCTCCTTACCAGAAGTCACCATAACCCCTCGGCCCCGCATACACATTGGTGGGAGTTGATATGCCTCCATACTTTCCATAACTTCATATTTAATTTCTGGGCGTCGTTTGCCTCTTTATCCTACTTAGAATCGGTAGGTTTGAATCTGATCTCTTCCCCTGTCGATTGTTGTTCATTCATTTGCAAGATCTCGTATGAGCAAGTGATATACATCTTTCTATTCTCTTGTTGCTTTTCCCATTAGGTTACCATGGGGTTGAAAGTATTGTCATTGTTTTCTCTTCTCGCCTTCCTCCTCACATCTGTCCTCGCTGTTGTAGAGACTCCCATATATACATTGCTCGAGCTCAAATCAATACAGTATTTCAGCCGTCTTACCCCAATGGATAGGGCAGTACAGTACCGGTATGTATATTTTACGGATCATGAATAGCGGCTCAAGAGTCGAAAATCAATATTCCCATGCATGCAATACTGGTTTTTAATAGCAGATTTTAGGGCAGCAAAAATCATCATTAATCAAAGTCTTTAATGTGAACTGATTTGTCACAAACTGAACGAAAACGAGATACGGTAAATTTGCAAGTGGATTGATTGTTTCTAAAGGATAAATTGAACGACCTCATGAGGTGGGATATATGCTACCAAGGTATACAAGAGCCAAGAAAAACAAAAACAGATGCAAGAGCCAAAATGTACAGTACAATCCCATACGTTCTAGCCAGAACCCAAACCCCAAATGCTTTCTTCGAAAGATATGTACCGACCAACGAATTTTCCCATCCCAAATATCCCCCATTCTCACATACCCTTCCCTTCCGAAGTCCCTCCGCTACCCCTCCATCCCTTCTCATTCACAACATATTCCAAATCCTCATCAGACAGATATAGGCTAACCCACACCCGACCACAATACAAAAGTATCTAAATACCACGTTCATCGCCTGGCATCTGTTTCTCCACCTCGATCGATCAATGAAATCATTGTTATCATTGACCTTTGGAAACGGTCTTTCCTTAGGAACTGCCTCTCCCAAGAACTCGCATAAGTTGCCCCATCCATCCGTGATTTTGTATTCCAGTAATCTGCCCTCCCCAGCTGGTCCCAATGCCTTCACGATATTCCTCACATTCTCATAGTGCTCGGTATAAATCTGTTTTCCCTGATTTTCGAAATCTCCCTTGAAGAAACAGTCGAAAAATTCTTGTAACATAGGCTTGTACATGCTAGCTGCCCAACTCCAGCCTTTCAACTTCTCAAGTTCCCAATCGTTTACACGCCAGTTTACGGTTTTGAGAGTAGATGCGTGCCATGAATTGACTTCGCGGTTTGTGAGAATGACTTTGGCTTCGGGGTAAGCGGCAATGAGTTCAGAGGCGAAGGCTACGGCGGGCCAATCGCAGACAGCTTGGCAGTGACCGAGAAGTTGGTCCCAGTCTGCGCGGGTGAAGGCGGGGCCGTTGTGGTATTTGGCGTCGAATGCATCGCGCCAGAGGAGACAATCAGGAGGGTTCTCAATACTGGCTGACATCATGTGGTAGGTGTCGACGTAGCCAAGCTCGCGCATTGCTGCTCTCATTGCTGTGGGACTTGTCAGTGTTTGGTTTAAAGGAGGATTTGGGGTATAGGAAGCTTACATGCAGTTCCGGTTCTACCCAGACCGAGAATGAGAACTTTCATGGGGACTATACGGCGGCAGTTTCGACGGTTGATGTCTGTGTCGGGTGTGAAAATATCCGTGATTGGTTTCGGCGTGTAGAGACGTGAGTTCAACATTGTGAAAGATGTGATACGGTTAATTTCCAAAGAATGATATGGTAAAGTGAATAGATAATATATCAAAAGAACGAACAGATGGGTATCTTAATAATAATGAAAAGCTGACCAAATGCAGATACAGGAGAGATATAGAGAGAGAGAGAACGATGTTGATTTTCAGGAGAGACAAGACCTACCAAACGAACCTCTATATCTATTTGATAAAGGAAGTTTCAATGCCAAGACCTTCTCTGGCGGGCAGATTCATAATACCATTTAAACCCCTTCTCCGTGATTTTCAGAACAAGGATCTCCAGAATTACGTAGACAAACCTTCCAGCCAGGATTGATCGGTTCTATCTACCCCGATTTTAACATGTAACATTGGAGATTTTCGGCTTGTTTGTCTTGTCTGGACCATATGTGGAGAGATGTAAGGAGAAACTGTGGGGATGCTGGGACGTTAAGAAATTGGGATGAATTTTGGATTGACGGGGAAGCGCGCGTTCGTCTGCGAGTCTTTTGGAAGAATCGAGACTTATCTAGGTATTATCTTCACTAGAAGGGACACTTAGACATTTCATTAGAATTCCTTTTATTATTAGAGAAATACTTTATTTGTTTTCGAAATTAATGAAAAAATTGAATATTATTATATATATAAATGAAAATAAAAATAATATAAACTTGAATAGAATATATAATAGGTTTAAAATAAAGAAATAGTATTATAAACAAAAAGAGAAAAAGAAATAATATTAATTTTATTATTATATATTATAAATATTTTAATATTATTATGAAATATTTATTCAAAAAGTTTTTTTAGTAAAAAAAACCAATTACTATAAGCTAGTAGAATAAACAGATAAATAATATCTTTATAACTAGTTAATACGATATTCAGACTTAAAATAGAAAATTTATTGATTTTGGAGTGGATTTGAGGTATTTTTGAAGATATTTTGAAGGACAAGAAGGTGATATTGAAGGGGGAGGTGATATCGAAAGGAGAGGTGGTATCGAAGGGGAAGGGCATCAAAGGGGGAATTCAATATTAGCAACTGATCAGAGATATCAGCCATTCAGCAGCGATTACAATATATCCGTCAGTTATTCAACTGGGAGTTGGGGGCTCACTGATTGCTGACTGACTGATTGATTGGCAACTCTGCCGGCTATCCGGAGGGGAGAGGTAAGAAAATGAGCTGCCCCAAAACCAACCAAGCGTCTACCTGCGTTTAGATCTTCTGCGTACATCCCTCCACACCCCCCCTCCCCCCATCCCTTCTCCGTTAAACCCATCGCAATAATGCATCACCTGGTAGGATTCGTACGGATGATATGAGCCACCAAAACCTGAAGTCTGAAAATAACCAGCCTCCTTCATTATGCTTCATTCATATCGGAATCATCATGTTTTGCGTAGTAATCCATGTATCCAAGTAAAAGATGAGCGAAGACCGCATATCAGTACCAAATATATATGGAACCCTACGTTGTTGTTTCCTATAAATAAGAAAATAAAACATCCCACCAGTCATAGAACAAAGTCAAGAACAATCGAGGATTCTCTTCTTTAAACAAAAGTGGATTGATTCTGAGTTTTATTACAGGTATGTAACGCCGCGTCCAGAAGAAAATGGAGAAGATTAAAAAGATTAAATTGTCAATCTTTACTTTCTTGAATATACCAAGGGGCTAAGTATCGGATATGCATATATTGAACTAGCTATGTTAGGATATTCAGGGAATTCTTTATGAATATTTGTATGGAATATATAGAAGAATTTAATAGATTACCGATTACCTTATTATTTATGGCGTTCTCTCTACTGTATAGGAAACATCTACTTACTGGGGGAGCAGAGCCAGGATATAATAATAATAATAATAATAATAATATAGTGTGTTTCATCTCGAGGTGGATTACCGGTATACGGAGAACTGGGGAAATACATTATCTTTGTGATACTTGAGGATATACCGGTTATATATATAGGTAATTTAATATGATATTCCAACTTCCAAGTGACTTACAAGAACATCCTTGAATATGCCAAGGGCTGTAAATTACAATTTATTTTAGAAGACTTTCAATAGGCCTTGTTATGCTGATCTTGATCATGCTATACTTTCGGGCAACTTTGCACGAAATTCTCAAAGGGACTGACTGACTTGTACTTACTTTCGATATCGGAATCACATGCAGTAGTTTATGATCCATACTTTTAGCGCCGTTATAGGTTATCCTACCAATTAACCCCTCATGCATGTTCTCTGGATTCTGTGCTGAGGGAGAATCACTTGCTATGATTATTTTTTGTTGCTTCAGATTTGTTGGAGACGTGAGGTGAGGTTGGAATAAGATATATGAGATGAATGGCGAAGAGAACAATTATGCGGAAGTGGAAGGAAATAATATAGAATACTGATTGATTTGCATGGAAACTCAGATGAGCTTAGTAGGATCTCCTGAAGTTTGTAATCTTAGATACTAGACCACTATTCACTCTGTTGGATTTTGTGTTCGTCACAATTCGCATATATTTACTTGAGAGTCAATCCCACACTACAATATCATCTATCATTTTGATAATTGAATCATCGGAACTCCTATTAACAACCTCTAATAATCCACTAACAAACAAGCTATATACAAACACCCAGAACTCCCTTCGTTGCGAATTCTTCAAATATCATCTCAATATTAAGAGATTGGAAAGAACCAGGATATGAGCTGGGATATCGTAGGGCTGTAGGGCTGTAGGGCTGTATCGATCGTTGTTGTCATGTCATATTGATGAGGGATTGCGTGATTGAGTGGTGGGGTATAATAGTCTCGTGAAGGGAGCAAGGTTGGATTGGATTGAGTCGGGTGAGATGGAATCTGAGCGTGGTGACGTTCTGATTTTGTTTAGGAAACGATTGGGTATTATTGGCTGGGACGAGCGATGAGTATTTGAAATTGGGATTGGGGGGTCTGAATCTAGGTAAGTCGTGTAGAGTAGGGATATAAAGAGGTGAATTATTGGACGACTTGAAGATGTGTCAGAAAATAATAGCAATTCCTGCTAAACTGACATTCAAGAGAGAGAAAAGAAGACGTAGGAGGAGAAACATTTCAACTATTCGATACCCTCCCTATTAGTGAGACCAAGTGGAAGAATATTCCTACTATTTTGGCATGCCCATCGCCTTTCCTACAGGAAGCATATGATAACAGAGCGATCCGTTGTACAAATAAGTTAAACACCCTTCTCTTCTCGGGGTCCACGAAGGCGCACTTGCGTGCTTGGAGTAGTTGTTGTCTACTCTGTGCAGAAAGGGCTTTTGGTGCTAATAAAGTAGCTTTGGAAATTCTTATAGCTGGCTCTTACTCACTCTATCATGATTCCGTCTTCCCTACTTATGCACGTGAGATAAAATCAGCATTATGTTACCAATAGTAGATGAAAACATATGTAGGTTTGTGTATAGAAGATTCAGATAATAATATGGTGGAACAACTTACCGCTCGCCTATTAAACCATTTCCAAGCCTTCCCGCCTCTTCGTCCTGGTGTTCAATGCTTCAATTACAATCTCGTGCATCAGTCATATGCATCACCTTTTCACTCATCCCCATCGTCTCGCCAACCGACTCAACCATTCTGCGTTTGCTTGCCAGTCGCCGTCGTTCCGGTAAAATATGGTGCTTCCATTTTGCTTGCCGGTAATCTCAGAAAGTTCACTGCTGTGATGCCCAAACAGAAGCTTTACTGATTCTTGGCCGAAAACAAAATTGTCAAGGACTATTTATAAGCAAATTTATATCGATTTTTATATATCAACCCTGACATCACATGTTTTCTCATCTCAGAGAGACTCATATCCAGGAAAACGGCAGCTCTTTTCGGCGAAATAAAACTACCTATCAATTGCCACTCATCCTTTGCCCCCACAGATGGAATTGAGCTCTTTTCATAAATGTACAAACTGTTGCTTGAGTCGGTAGGTATGGATTCGCGATAGGATTGAAAGGCTTTGTCCATGAATGGTGTGGAGCTGTGGCTGCTGAGGGTGAACACAGATAGGGCCAGAGGAAGGGAGTCGAAAGAGGGGTGTTTGCGAATATCTTTAAAGGCGTTCCGGAGAGTTGTGGGGTCGTGGTTTGTATAGAAGGTTTCTATAATGGACCCGGGGGTTTGTGTGAGGATCTCCCTGCGTATGATGGGGAGTGCTTGTCGATCTCGGGAGAGAAGGGCAACGGCTAAACTGAGGATTGTCAATGAATGGTTTGGGGACGTTGATTTGGTTCACTTACTTGCCCATATTGGGATTTGAAAGAATTCGAGATACAATTAGGCCCTTTTTATGTTGTTAGTCAAGAAAAGTATATGGGACCTATTGGCATATGTGAAATAGCAGTGTATATGTATTGAACGCTTGAAATCCTGAGATTCGATGGCTCTGAATATCTAAAGAAGCTTTGAAGGTCACGACTCCCATAAAGCTTAAGTATTCAAGCACTATCATGAGTTCGATAGATATATAAATATACCTATAAATATACCCCCGTATCAAGAGAGACAAAAACGCTAATAGAGAACTTACATTATCAGCACCACTTCCAATGATGATCGCGATACCACGAGGAGCCATTGTGGGTAGAAATCCTAAAGGTATATTGTGGTAACAAACATCAAGTTTTCGTTCAAACCTGGAGGGAGATTTGTTCACAAGAAGGATTCAATCGGGTAATCATCGGCACCTGTCGGGTTGAAATTTGTCCGATATCATCTCTTCAATCTCTTTTTCTTTAAATTCAACCAGATACATTTTGTACGGTAATTCTTATTATGATTCTATCACTACACTAAGGAGAAAGGTATGTTTTTGTTCTATTACTATTAAGACTTCTGGTAGTTCTCAAGAAGCAGAGAGAGAGAGGAGATGTATTCTGTGATCCTGAGCTTTATTTCCATTGACAACCCAACCCATATTATGCCTCCATTTGGCTGCTCCACCATCCATCCATCCATCCATCCATTGTCCATTCCTCATCAGTCATTTCTGTCAAGCTGGCAGGCTTGAAACTTGACAAATCAACAGCAAAAAACATAAGAAAGGAGAGATAACGCAAACCCGCAAATGATGAATGGCAAGGTGTAGAAACTGTCAATGCTGTCCTGCCATTTATTCATTAGTGTTACCTCAGCGAGTTCTCAAATCCAACCCCCGAAATTGTTATGAATATCTACCTGCTGGAAAGATACACCGGACTCTGTAGTGCCATATGTTATATGATGGGTGTCTTCATGTACAGTGCCTGGCTCCGGGGCGATTGGAAATCTTCCTCCAATTTCAGCTTGTCGTTCTCGGCTTCTTTGCTTCGCCTTTGTGACGGTCTCCTCGTAGAAGCGTCGCTCTGCATTATGTCCGCGAAATGAGGGAATGGCAGCCGTGACATGTGGTTGCTCTCTCCCTTCTAGCATTGCTAAGGTGTTGTCGCGCTCTGCAACGGTGCGAAGAATATCAGCCTGTACAGAAGGAGCAATTGCATTGTATGACCGGTTTCTGTTCACGACGGCGAATGTAGACGATGGCTCAAGCCAAGCCAATGGCGTGACTTGAGTGAGATCTTCATCCTTGCTACCAGTGGACTTCGTGTTAGGAGAAGAAGATTCAGTTGAAGATATGGAGAAGCTTGAGGAAGGTTCAACCCAAGGTTGCTGATTGCCGCCATTTGTTCCGTACGTCGTGAAATTTCTTTTCGGTGATTTCGGTGGAATAAGAGGAGCATCGGAAACACCATTCGAAGACCCTGACTGCCGAAGAGTCGAGGTTTCATTATTGTGGAGAACCACTGGTTCAGCAGCTAGTTCAGCTGGTCGAGGATCAGTGATATAAGGCGATTCTTGTTGAGAAGATTGTACAGGCCGTGGCGGTGCTGAAGGTATTGGTAATCCCGCTCCTATGATTGCATGCTTGATAGATTCGGTGCCCATGACTTTATCACCGAAAGGCCAAGATGGCCACAATCTTTTATTTGTTAATCCGAGGGTGTCGAAGACGCTTCTGCGATTCTCTGGTGCATGATTTCCCTGGCGTGAAACTCTATTTCCTGTGTGTATGTACGTAGTTTGTCCATCATGAATATTTCCTTCCGATATATCCGTGCGGGTTGACGTATCATTTCTTTTCGTCGAGTTCCTTCTACGTAACCACCATATAAGCAAACCAATTGCAAGGATTGCGATGACCCCGATGACAACTGAAACTACAATAGCCACAATCGGTGCTGAACTTTTGTGGGGTTTGTCGTCGGGTAGAGCTGCCACTTGTGTACCAGATGCTATTGCCGAGGATGGCGTCTTAGAAGAGGAGACCGGTGTACTGCTTGACTTGCTTGTAGAGATCGTGGGCGAGCTATGGGAAGTCGAAAATTCTGTACTTTTGTTCTTAGTACTCGAGCTGATCATGGTCGTTGTGGATGTCGGTCCTGAGGTGGCAGTTGTGACATGTTGTTCCGTGACGGTAAGATCACCAGGGTCTATATTGGTAGGAGCCACAAGCTACAAACATCCGTTAGCTATAAATATGCCGTTTGAGAATGTGGGAATCATACCTCTGAGGTCGTGATGATGATGGGTCTAGGGACGACGGTGGTGAAAGAAGTGAGCGTCAACACATCAATGCTAGTAGTTGAAACCCCAACCACGCCAAGGAAAAAGCAAAGATGGACGACTAAGACGACCATGATCGCCAACGCGTTCGGAAGACGCATTTTGATTCAGGGTGAGCGGATAATACAGGTGGTAGATAGAATTGCACAAAGGAGCGCAAAGAGCGATAGACGTGCGCTTTCGAGAAGAGAAGCAGCCTGAGAAGGAATACGACTGCTCACAGGTAGTGAGCTCCCAAGAGCAAGGAGAGTGATTTTGTGGCGCCTCAGATCGATGATAATAAAGAAGATGGGCAATGGATTTTGAGAGTGTAATGAGTACCAGAGCTAAGGCCTGGTACCGTAACCTTTAAAATTGACGAGAAAATATCCAGGTGTCTGCTGGAGGTTAATGCGAAGGTTGTGCCTGAAATTCAAATCTCAGCTCAATATTAATTTGAGATGATGGGAAGATTGAAAATTCGAATCGAGCTAACTCTTTTGGACATGGGTCAGTTCTCAGTTCTCTCGGCGTCGTTGTGAGATCAGTTGGTTGACCGCAAGATAACTGACATTGAGTCAATTTCTGATGATGTGTCGTTGTCCAGATTTCATTTGTTCGAGCAGGGAACCTTAGCTGAATAGGGTGGTTGATAATGTGTGCATGTAGTGGACCATGGATACCTCAATATGTTTGGAGACCAATATAATCTATAGAGCCAAATGTGAATGATTTACGACATAAACACAATAACACCTACACCTTGGCATGTGTTGTGAATAATGGTTCAAAGGATTTTGGAGTTGTGAGGAAGTTTGGGCGCTAGATATGTCCAGAGCTTATATTCACTCCCCTTTATATACACATGAGAAGATGGATTTTCATGTGTGAATAACCGAGCAACGGTTGTTATGAAGGGATACTAACTTTCTCGATAATTTTGAGACCTTTGTAATTCAGGACTTTTCAGGACCTCTGTATTCTTTTTTTGTTTGGATGAAGACTACAAAAAATTCTTGTTGTCTTGTAGTCTGCTTGTCCTGTATGTTTTTAGATGCTTTCTTCCCTTGATGAGGTATGAAAAGAAACCAAGACGATAGGTTTGAGCCACTTGCAATTCCCACACTCTTCCAAGAGGTGTGGGATTTATATGTTGTTTGGTTATTTGGTAGAATAGTGAGATCTTCAACATACAATTTCCCATAGACTAAAATTCACCAGGAAGTATACACTTTCTGTTTTGGTGAGGCAACCCACAAAGTTGTCTGAGTGTGAGAGTTTGAGTTCCTCCCAGGTTCTTTCTTTAGTTGGTGACAGATGATATGACTATTAGAATTGTTGGTCCTTTGGCCTTATACCTTCCTGTCTCAAGTTCTTGCTGGAATATGCTGAAGTTATTGATGTGCGATTCTCAAGGATTTGAATATCATTCAGGACTGCGAAACCTTTGAGCAGTGGGATAAAACTTTCAAAGTGGTGGAATGAAAATCTTTGTCCCTAGAGATGCTGTCTTTAGTCTTTTCGAGATTATATAGCTCACATAAAGTTGGACCTTTGATAGTTCAAATCTTATCAGATTGTGTCAGGTATCTGATGCTGATGGACCTGGGCAGAGATAATGGTGTTGTTGACTGGTAAGTATATCGTTGAATTGTAAGAGATTTGGTTGATCTCGGACAGTGGTAGTCCTTTTTAAAGAGGTATCGGGGTGGGCCGATCTGGGAGTGGATCTCATCAAAGTTTTTGAATAATTAGGAAGATACATGTCTGGAGATAGAATAATCAAGGGGCACGTGTCCAAGTTAAAAGCTTCCAGCAATGAAAGATGATATATATGAATATATTGATAGTAATAAGGGAGGCATGTTTCTCTCTTATATAACTCTCTATTTTACCAACGAAATAGAACTATTGTTCTTATTGTATTCTGTTCCATCTGTCATAATATGCCAAGGCGTAATGAATCCCAGATACACCTTCAGGGTTGGCTGTTTGACAAAACCCCGCCTATGCTCTGAGAGTTGGGGCGAGGATCGAGGAGTTATTGATGATAACTATATTGTTGAAATGCAAAATATTTGGCTGATCTCGGAGGTTGGGGTAAAGAGGTATTAGGATAGGGAAAGTCGAGGAATGAATCCCACCACATCTTTCTCGAAGATAGAGGATGTAAAAGGACAGAAAACGGCGAAAGTTCACTTGCGACCACGTTCACGAGGAAAATCAGTTCAAAAAACGCTTTTATATGGGTGTGGAAAGAGGATCTTGGCTCTAGAGTCTAGTTCTCTATCCTTTCTTTAATCATCAACTTCCGGTTTGTGTTTTGCATCACCTTCTTCCGTATCACTTAGAGGAAAGTCATGCTATAGCGGATGATGCATGAAAGTGGATACGTGAATTGCGCATTTGACGAGGTTTCCCCTTATGTTGTGGTAGGTGGGGAAAATGAGGTATGGACGAGTAGGTATGTTTTTGGAGTACTAGAGTGGTGAAGCATCATCTAAGCCTGCTTCATCTGTAAGTCTTTCACAGAGCCGTCAAGATATGGTAAGTTCAAGAGTAAGTCTCATTGCAGTCTTTTGAGTGACAGCTGAGATTAACAATAGCGGATGATCCATTAAAGTGCATACCCAAGTCACTTGGTTTATTTTCCACTACCGGTATATATAAGTGAAGTAGCGGCGAATTTGTTCGTATTTATAAATTTATCGAAGTGGATTATTTTAAGAGTGAATCTTAATATGACTTTTTGCGGAACGACAGCAAGACAATATTATGGCCAGTGAGTATTGTGATATTTTCGAGTCGCTTGTTGGACCCCTATTTTGAGGCTGGGTCACGGAATAGCAGTCACCTAAATCCTATACCCTTGCGATACAATAGAAATTTACCCATTACAGGTCTTCTCAATATTCCGGTCTCAGAGTCTAACACAAATATGTATGATCATATAGCAATTCTCAGCCGAAGTTAGCCATACCTCAGAATGGTATAATATTGGCTGGCTAGTTTTACAATAATTGAGTAGTGAATACATAAATGTGTTCTGCCAAAAAGATTTAGGGGTATTTAAAATCTTAAATCATTTTGTGTCATTTCCATTGAGTAGGATAAGGGTCATATAGATTTAACATTCCTATGTTATGGAGATGTAGGAATTTCGGTCACCTCTTTTTGTAGACAGCGGAGTAGCCTCAGAAGTGATTCCCATGGCATGCCGCCTTACTATTTTCTTTTTAAAGGTAATTTCCTCCCCACTACTCGTGGATATCTACTCGAGTAGCTAATTAAATGTTTAGGCCGTCCTAAAGAAACATCTCTCGAATCATTGACCAAACCTTTGATAATCAGTTATCAGCATGAGATCAACAGTTATGTGTCGTCTATAAATAAAGATTCAGACCTATGAAAACGCATCTTGATGTCCGTCGTCTGAAGAGTGCCCCTATTTCGTTGGGATGTTAGAGTTTTGTGTGTTCTTCTAGATTCTTTAAATCTCTCACGTAGGCCAACATATACACGCACAGCCAATTTTTTATTACATTATATGCAGTACATACAATAAAAAGGACGAGCGGAAACCGCCTTGTCTGTACAAGCCAAAGCATTTCGCCCGACTTTATATGTATTAGCAGTAATTGATGAAACGTCATTTGTTGTCAGACTGCTGTTTAATTGGAGAGCAATACAAGATGCAATTGCCTGTTTCCATGCCAATGAACATAAAATCCCCCACCTCCATGACTACTGCATACAATTCCAACTTCCGAAAACGTCTACTCATTTTTAGTCTTTCCTCCCTCCCTCTTCCTCACCACCTCCAGAAACTTCCCCACAATCCCCTTATAATCCGCACTTCTATACGGTGCGAACCACTCATTCAACGAACTCTTCCACCCTCCAACCATCTTCTTCCTATTTGCCTCTACCCCCAACTCCGTACAGAGTAAATCACACAGATCTTGAACCTCCGCTCCCACATTGGGCTCGATGATACCCGCTCTCCTATATCTCCACTTCATAAATGCATTAGTCCGAGCGGTATCTAGATCCATGGTCAACTTGTCACTGAAAACTTTGTCAACTTCTGGAGAATGCATATTCTCGAGATAGGCAATGTCCCAAAGGGACGAGAGCTCAGCATATGTAGGAATTTGTGGGGATGCCAGGACACCAAGGAAAATAATCGAACGGTCGTTGCGAGTGGCAAGCGTAATGGGAACTGATTGGCGATAGAGATGATACGGTGTGTGGTCCGGCGGGGTTTCATAAGTCTTCGGCGGATTAGACAAGAAAGGAAAAGTTTTATGGACCCATTTATCGGCTTCGGTATCAAGTTCATTCCAGTATGCCTTCAAAGCGGGAGGTTCTTTACCAAACTGAATCGGCAGGTCGAGCTCAAGACGTATTTCAGGCGAAAAGAATCTGGAAAAGGTCAGATTCCAACCAGTGGCGAAAATTAGTGCGTCTGTGGCAACAGTAGTACCATTATCGAGAGTAATACTGTCAGAAAGGACCTTAGATATATGCGTGCGTTGGACATCTATCACAATTCCTTCGTTCAGCTTTGCGAATAGAGTACTATCTTCTTGGAGAAAAGAGGGTGCAGATGTAGACCAGAATAGACTATTATTTATTAGTAAAATAAAATTTTAAGATATGCGCGGACATCTTACTGTTGTAAATCTGGTGCAATTTTCTTGGCAGTCTCACTCTGATCATAGAGTCCTTTGAACATATAATGAGAAGCCCATTCCCAATACTTTCCAACCAACCAAATACCGGGCCAAAAGAGTCCACTATGCAAAAGCCAATACCAAAAGCCATGGGTTCTTAGCAAGCACGGAACCGTTAAACCCGCCCATCTGGAGAATGCAATGGCGGCAGTATGCACTCCCCCTGATTTGGCTTGTATAAGCATTCCCGGACCAGCACCACCTTCCCGTATCAACCATGTAACTTTCTTTCCTGCCGATGCGCATAAATTAACGACCTCCGCAGCGGACTTGTTACCTCCGACCACAGTTACGTGTTTGATATTATCGGCAGTAAGCTCGGCATGTCGAGCACCAAGATATAGAGAGTGAAAGAAGGGTCCACGAAATCGACTTGTATCGAGGTCCGGCATCTTTGGATCCGAAGAGGGACCACTTGCGACGATCAATTTATCACACTCGAGTGTCTCTTTTCCCTTCCCTTTCTCCTGAACCTCCAAAATCCACCTACTTGCTCCACCAGTTTTTCTCTCAGGAACTGCGGAAAGAACCTTTGTATTCAGGCGTATGTGTTCGTCAATAAGGAATCTCTTGGAGAAATTACGAAGATACTGCCCGACTTTGTGACTAGAAATAACTTTCCACATCTCCAATTCTGGATCCTCGTCCATGCACATATCGGAGAATTCATAGCAGCCGACAGGACTATCGGCAATGAGCCCAGGGTAGCATCGATCGATACTCCAGACTCCACCGATACTGCTATCCGAGTCAATCACGGTCAACTTGACATTGGGTTTGAGCTGTAGATATGTCCTGGCAGCTGCAATACCCTGCCATCCTGCACCGATAATGATGACACTATGGTCATCTGTGGTAGGCTTCCCTGGAGACATGATTTCATATCAAAACCAAATGTAATGAATGATACAAGATTGCGTGATTTTCCCACAAATTGTTCGGGGAAATTCAGGACATCTAAAGATAATATGAGTCTACTATTGGCAATTATACGATATCATTTCTTTTTAAAACATTCAAGTACAAGCTCCGAAAAAAACAGAGAACAATAGTAAGGAACAATAAGAGGCAAGTGCCACGAGATATGAGAACTAAAGTTTTCGTTCCATTGTTAAGAAATAAAGAAACATTAATGGTGGTACCGTAAATCCACGAGGCATAATGTATCTCTTTGTGCTTCGGAATTTATGTTGACATTTCTGTCCCTTAAGATCTTTGTTGAAGGTATTCGATGTGAAGACGTCCGATATTAAGTGCCCAAAATTCCATGATGGATATCAGTTCAACTCAAGACCAATCTAGTTCGTCCTGTGACATTTAAGTCAAGATACCCCTTAAAAATGCATTTATGTTTGTATTGACAGGTTGGGATGAAGCTTATTAGCCAAGCTTCATAACCTCAAATAAACGCAGGATATAATTTCAAATTTTTAACAGGTCCAGTTTTAGCACCGGAGTCTTAGTAGCGTGAAATTATCAATAGAATTATTTGGGTTATCTAATTACAAGTTGTAGGCGCAAGACATAAGCACGGGTAAGGGGCTAGCAGGAGGCTCGGTAACGTTGCAGTAGCCGAAGAACGGTTCGCTCCCAGTTGAGTAACGCCCAGAATTCGATAATGTCGAAGACTCCAAGTCCAAGTCAGATAACTATAAAGGACCTTGGGGACAATGTAGGATGTAATCAACTGCCTGGAGTCAATACCAAAGGATCAGTATTTATCTTGAAATCTAATGTTTATACGACTCAAGTAGAACTAGTACTGTGGTTAAGGAGAGAAAAAATGGGTTGCCACTTCTAGTTTGGCTGGCAGCATTTCAACCCAGTGAGGACTTCGGTAGGTAATGGCTTTCGATGTTGAATCTTGAACTGCCGCGATTGATCATCCAGGTTGATCTTGCATATCGGCTCTATGATTACGGTTTGCATACTGAAAGATGTATTTGAATGCCAGCGAAATTTTGACCTGAATATCTTCCACAAAGGGTCAATTTCTCAAAGCTATATGACTACGGACTACTAACGCCAAAATGGCATAGTAAATGGGAGAATCGGTTCTCCAACATAACGAAGCTGAACTTTGCACAAAGAAAACATGACTACCTAAATCTGTGGCGTTGGCTCTTGAGAATGTCTGCCCAGTAAAGCACAATACAAAGCTCTCATCTGAAACTCAAAATGTTCGGTGAAAACGTCATGATACGACAACAAGGTGTCTATATATTGGGAAATGATAAGGCTGGGGCTATGAAGAATAAAAAGATGTTGAGCTCCGCTGCCCTCACATGATTGGTCGATGATATCGAATGATCAAGAGCTTGCAGACTTATTACCTTTGCCAATGTGATGTTCTTGTACATCAATAAGGCACCCCCCAAGTTCATTAGTGACGCCCAATACGACATTAAGGAACATTTCTAAGAGCACTGCTCCGTCAACACCCAAGAGAACATAGGAACAGTAGCCTGAGAACTAAACACAAGCTATCATCGTCGTATCCTTCACGTCAATGGGTGACGGATATCTATACGTGAACATTTCCGATACGGAGTCTCGAAGTCATGATTCATCCAGTACAACAAGATAGATATATAATTCAGCCAAGGCAGTCAATGTTGTAGTACCGTAAGACATGCTATCCCAGGATATAGCAACGATGAAAGGATTGAAGGCTATCGAACAAATAGAGATCGTTAGGAGTAAATGATGGTAAAAAGAACGGAGATCAAGATATTGCCGAAACTAGTTTCATACTCCATTATCCGCCACTCCCAAAAGCAATCTGAGTACGAATACGAACCTCATACAATTCTCCCACCTACTTCCTAATCCCTCACTCATCAACTCACTCACTCATCCCAAACCACACAAACCACCTCCCCCTCCACATCCAACCCCGCCACAATGTCCATCTCCCTCCCCGTCACTATATCTCTCTTTACAATCACAACCCGCCCATCATTTTGTAGTCCCACCGCCAGTAGATCCCCGGCTTTATTGATAGAAAACTGTCTCGGAAAACTGCCTCCCGCTGCATCAATTGAGATAAGTGAGAAATTACCATTTGAGTGGTCGAGGGAATAGGTTAGAAGACTATCCGATAGGATTTCATTGATGGAGGAGGAGGAAGGATTGGGAATTGTGAAGTGTGTGTCGTTGCGTTGGGAAATTATGAGGTAATTGTTATCGGGCTGGAGGGAATTAGTGTTCTGTAATTGCTTGCAATTTTCTAGACCTGAGGGTATTTTGAAGCAAAGGGGAAGTAAGAAAAAGATTTCTTGAAAACATACCGTAACCTGGATCCCCGCCGCCGCACTATAGAACTGCAGTTCTCTCCCCTCCGTCGTAGTTTCCAAAAGACTCCTTTCAAACTTGACCTCAAAACTCAACGTCTCATCTTTCTCATACGTGACCTCATACGCTGTAAGTCTATTCGTCAACTGGCTCACCAGATAAAAATACGTTTCCGATTCCGTGACCAGCCAATTTGCATGTCTAGGCCCACTTCCTGTTGGAGTTCTCAATGGTTCAAGTGGTTCGAGAAGCTTGTTATCTTGGTTGATACGATAGATTCTCACGAGATCGGAGCCTAAATCGGGGACGAGTACGAAGGATTCCGTGGGGTCGGTGATGGCTTCGTGGGGATGGGGTGCTGTTTCGTATTGTGAGTCTAGGCCTGGGGTGGTGAGGTTGTAGGTAAAGGATTGAAGGGGGACAATGTTGGTCGATGACGTGATGTCAAAACTTCCTACACTACTTGAGGAACTGTTGGGAAATCCTGTCAGCATGAATAAAGATATTGAAAGGGAAGGTCCTACAAATAAGCCGCAGCCAACGCAGTACTATCAGCATACAACACCGTGGACACCGCTCCAACCGGCGTTTCAACTCTATCCAACGCCGCCAACGAGCCATCCTCTTGAATTTTCAAAGAATTAAGACTTCCATTACTCGCAACCAATCCTCTATCCGAACAATACAAAACATCACGCTGGTGATCCAGAGTAATCCACGAAGGGTTGGCTGCGCAAGCCGCCGATGTGGCAATCACATCTAATGAATATGCACCATCAGCATTCTCGGTAAGTGAGAGAGTACTAACAGTCCCAGTATACGATGCGACGAAGAGTCTGGATGCAAGAACCTGTAAACTTGCGAACGCGAGGATGAGGAAATAGGAGATGAACATTCTGAAAGCGTGAATATAACAATCTGGCGATGAACCAAAACATCACCAGCCAGCGCAGTCATCTACTTATACAAACATGGAAAAGCGTTACTATCCGGACTCAGCCTAATTCCCGCAGCTAGAACTCTTTTACTTTTCAAGTCATCATATGCATACAGAAAGGACCCCCCGGGGACAAGCAAAACTGAGACCAAAAGTGACAAAAGACATGCCTTGCATGCATCCCCGATAAACTTTATAGAGTCTATCGGTATATAATATATGTCGACCGCCAAGAAGACGATTCATATATGATATATCTCGTATGATAAAGTTACCGGAAACCAAATCCAGATATCTCTCAAAATGTCATTGGTGGTAAAACCAAGTAGACCCACAAGCCTCGGCATTCTCCCAGCCTCTTCATTTGTTCAAATCCTCGAAAAGCTCCTAAAACTTCGAGAACTTCACACATGGTATTTTGGACCTCTAAGTTCTAACTCGAAGAAGGATTTCCGACTCGGCATATGCATAGCGACCGGATATTCCCCTGCAAACTTTCGGGTATCTAGAAACCTCCGATTGATTTGCCGAATATTACCCTATACCTATCCCTTTGCCCTGCAGATTACCTACAAACATGGGTAGAGTAGATATAAAATATAGAACTCCTGCAAATATTGTATACATTAGCATCGGGGCGATATTCTCTACAATTATAACGGATTCTAAATTTATTGCAGGAATGCAAAGATCTGAAAGACTACTCGCATTTTCTAAAACAGTACCATAACCTGAATACAAAAAGAATCCTTGACCCAACTTCTTCATTTCTCGAAGACCAATCTTACTATCTCGTCAGAAACACTTTGATTACTACCCCTTTCTTACCAGCCACCAGTATTTACATCATCCGGCTCAGGAACTTTGCCGGCAGTTCCTTGCATTTCTCGATCATGTTGCATGTCCGCTGAACTTCTCTGGAGAGTAGCAATATGATATGTCTTCCTCTCCTTGATTTGACCAATCATAGGGATTGTAGCTTGGCTTCCTTGGTGGACCACTGTAACGGTATGTGCACCATGACCCGTGAACTTGTTCAAAATTTGGGATACGGTCGACATTTTGTGGACTCGATGACCGTGTTCTTGTGCGGCCTCGCCGTCAGGTTCGGTCTCATCCAAGCCTTGAATGTTGTAGTGTCGAAGGAGGGGTCGCAAAGTTGCGATACAGCTTGCTACGATTCCTAAGCCAGCTTCCACGACGGACCAGATGAGCATCGGCGATATTGAATCTGCGAATATTATTAGTCATTTCAATCAAGACAAATGGATAGAGTTTCGGACAGAGTGGATCCGTATAGTCTAAATCCACGGCAAACACTCCAATCCGGACGGCACAAGCAACACCTGCGCTGGTGAAGAGTCAGCAAGAGCAAAGTCCAGACGAGGATTTTGTATCACTCACAATAATCCCAATCCTAGGACTGTGACGACGAAGGTCTTTGTTTTTATGTGCATTTGCATATCCCAAACAAGTGCGACTGGAATAAGGGTAAAGAGGAGGTATAATGCGATAGATAGTCCAGCCCATGCGTATCCTAGAGCATCCGCTGAGTCGTAATTACAATATCCATCCACAGTCGAATCGCCCTGCGTCCAAGCGTATGAGATTGGCTGGCAATTAAAGATCAAGTAGAAGCTTGCTATAAAGCAGATGATGACATTGATTGCTAGCCCGGCCCAAAGAGCGTATGCACAAGGGCTGGCTTCAGTGAGACGAAGGAGACATGTGGCATAGGAAGCTTTGACCGCGGTAACAGCATTGATGTAAATTAAGATTGTGAGCCAGACGTACTGGTGACTGTTAGTTTATTGTATGCCTTCGGGAGTAGTGTTACAACCTTTGAGCTTTCAACAATGTCATCTGTGTCCATTCCTTTCTTATGTTGGCCAATGCCTCGTTGAACGCCGACGAAGAGTAGTGATGCCATCACGATGTAGAGGCCCTAAACACCTAGGTCAGGATAGCAGTTACTGAGGTTCGAAGATACATAACTAACCAGAGCGAAGAGAATGAGAAAATCATCATGCCCAATGGTTTTTCGAATGATAACTCGAGTATAATAACGGAGTGAGACAACAATAACACCGAGAACGAGGAAAAGAATTGTTGTTGCCAGTATCGAAGGACCATAAGAGTCCATTCTTATTCGTGACGAAAGTTGCGATTTTCTTTGTGACGATGGACTTTTATTCGTGTTGGATTTCTTAGATGTGTTTCTAGGTATAATGAAGGATATTGTAGGTTGTAGAAATGCATTATGCCACGAGGTGATATTCAGTGTGCAACCATCGTAACAGATGTTTGGTATAAAGATAATGAAGGAAGAGAAAGCAATGGACAAGACAAATTGAAGGAAGGAAAGAGTCGAGGGCCAGAACTTTATGTATGAACTGAGGAAGAAAAGGAAGGTAGGAGCGATTTTGAAAGAACTGCGGGATCGTGCCTCATTCCAACTTTGGAAAGTACGAGATATCAAGAAGGGTTTCTTGCACTTGATTGAGCTCAACTGAGATACGGAGAAAATAAAGAGAAAATAAAATAGCATAAAGATCTTTCTAAGTGGTTGTAGAATGTTCAACTATCTCCCAATTCGATAACATGTAGTAAAGTATCACCTGCCTACTCATGAAGTGGTGAAACGTATCCATATTCGACGAAACGATGTGCATACTCACTCGAAGTACTGTACCTACACAGTATCTAAGAGCAGTTGAACGGCTGCAGTGGTTTGCGGCAGGATTGGACTGAGTGGGGTATGTACAAGTACATAAGTGACGATGGTGACACTTGTTGATTCTGGACTTCAAATGACTGACAGGCGGCGCTTAGGAATACGATACGGCGATGTGATTAATAAACCAGCCTTATGGAGGTTGGTATCCGTGATATCTTAGGGTTCGCGTTCGCATTCGCATAACATGCTTCCATGAGTACTGAGTACTGTTCCTGTACTGTAATGTACTAAAAATACGTGATGTCCACGCCCGTCAGTTTAGAAGACAGACGGGTCATTATCATGACATAGCGATGAAAATATAGCCTTGAAGTATCAAGAGTGGTACTGGTAGTTCATAGCCCTCTCCCTCTTGTTCTTCCCAGATTATTGCCGTGTTAGTTTGATGATAGGAATTGAAGTTGTTGGTGATGAGGAAGATACGATTGATTGAGCGGAATATGACTTTCCCTAGGAAGCTTAAGAAGTCCTCCTCGAGTCGTGAAGTTTCTACTGTAGGTAGTCCTGTCACCTATGATAAGAAGTCCATTTGAGCAGTGAGAGGAGGCAGGGCACTTTGATTCTTCTCACAGACTCATTAACCACCAGTCATTGTATTCACACACTCATTTGTCATACAGTAGTCCTTGATCCATCAAATCTCTGAAGGTATTGATCGAATTGTCTGCTCTTGATGTCAACTATAATATCATTGTCAACTCAATGTCAATTCTCAACCCTCAGTGCCAACAAGCTCTCAATGTCATACTCGAGTATCTTTTTCTAGAGGCTATAATCGGACAATCGATACATTATACTTCCCATCTCAAAGGACCGAAAAGGTCTTGGATTTCGGATATCTGCAGAATCAAGAATTATTGTTCCCTGTACTGTAAAGATATTTATAAGATGATGGGTCATTGATTATTGGTCAACCCAATTTACTTATAGAAACCTGTATAGAATAGGTATATATTGGAATGAAAACTGGATTACTCTAATACTCTACTTGTATCCTATAAACAAGCTTTCAGGAATATTGGTGACTTGTAACCCTAACCCTAGATTAAATCCAATGAAACCTGAAACCAATGAAACCAGTGAGAGCATTTGTATCATTTAATTCGAGTTCGAATTCGAAGCAAAGTTCAAAGTTCTATTTTTTCTTCTTTTTTTTTTCAAGGGATTATGGGATTATACAAATATATATATATATATATATAAGTTATTGATATAGTATGAGTTGTATGTCCAGCTGAGCCGTCGGTGAACATAACTGCCGTGAAAATCATGCGATAGACACGCCAGAATATCCAAAAAGCATACGATGATTGAAATGAATAAATATTGAAAGAAGGAACTATATAGATTTAAGGGAACGCCCACTTCGTACGAAGTTTTGGAAATTTTCTTCTTCTTTTCATCTTCTCTGAATTATATTGCTGTATCTCAATAATGGTGCATACTTGTCCCTCCCAAGATAATCCAAGTCATTATCCAGTCATCCAGTTGTTCCATACCTCTTCTCTTGCAGCTGCATACAACCTGGCAGCCACATCTTATCCCTCGTCACCATGAACTTTACGATAAGCCGCCAAAAAGGTCTGGATTGGGTCTGGATTCTCTTTTGGATCTGATATTAAATCTTTCGCCTTTTTGCCTCTAGCTCCATATGATTCGTTCTCTGCGGAGAAAGCCAAATATGAGCTTGTGGTAGGTGGGAACAACTCGAGTGAAAATGAGAAGGAAATCGGGAACACAAGCACGCGACGAGTACATGTACTCTGTAAGTAAGATCTCTCAAAGATTCGAGGATAAAAAGCAGATAAACCAGTCGATCATCGATTCCAAGCAGCAGCATATTCAGAATCAGAAAGCGTACAATCAGAATCTGAGATTTGAAGTTCCATATATGAGGATTGGTCGAAATCCGTACAACTTGGTCAACATTGAGACATTTCGAGGTACAATACTGCTGTGTCATCAATTTGTCTAAACCCCTCTTACCAGTCGAGTAAGTTCAAGAAGAAGACGAAGACGAAGCAGAAGTAGCAGAAGAAGCAAAAGAAGAAAGAGAGAAGAAGGAATTCAACCAACAAGTAAGTAAGTATATTATCAATAAAGGGTCTTATCTTATACATTGTTCAGTTCACCCATCCTTCTGCCATCTCCATCCCCATCTATCATCTATCATCTATCATCTATCATCTATCTATCTACCATCTACCATCTACCATCTACCATCTACTATCTACTATTTATCATCTATCATCTATTATTTATCATCTATTATCTACCATCTACCATTCTATCATTCAGTCATGATAATTTCCAAGGAATCTATTGGCCATTCTTACCTAGGTATCTAGATATTTTTAACAAATAGGACCAAGTCAGATCCATCCATCCCACTTGATTAGTTCGGCTCGGTACTCCGAGAAAAAAAAAAGATCCATATATTTCCTTGGCTCCTAAAGAATCTCAACTCAACAACCTTTTTTGCAGTCAATAATGAAACTGACAACGAACTTATTTACAATTACCGATATTGGTAAAGAAGGATAAATCTAAAGTCAATCAATACTCATTGTTACTGTTACTGTTATTGTTACTGTTACTGTTACTATTACTTTTACTCTTTTACTCGACCTCAATCATCACTCAACTATCACGAATCATCCTCTTCAAGTAGAGATCGACCCAGGGCCATCCATTCACTTGATTTAAATATGTCAGCAATTTGAGTTTTAATTTTTGACGTTTCTCAAAGCCTTCAAGGTTCCAGATTCCCACACATCCGATTCGCATATACCAAGCAACCATTATACACACAATTTGTACCATACAATAACACCATGGTCGAGATCCCTCACAACGTCAATAATCGAAAATCCATCACTGTCTACTCACACTACTATTATATCTGTGGCAATCGTCACAGCATTCATTAATATTAATCGCCAAACCAATTCAACAAGCTGGTGCATATATTGCCTGACAACATCCAAAGTCTCTTGAAAGAAGGTACCGCCGCCATCCTTGGTGTGGTTGGCAAGATCAAGGATAAGGTCAATTCCTCGTCACTATGATTTGGTACCTCCTTTATCCATTTAGAGGGTAAGTGCTCTTAATTTAATTGAGAGGCCCTTCAAAAGTTTATATCTCTAATAATGCTTCTCTACTAGAACTACCGAACCTCCCGATCTTGATCTTAAACATCCCATCCGAGACCGATTTACTCAATTTGGATACAATGTCGCAAAGCACTCAGTCGCCACCATCACTATCTCTGCTATCGTTGCAACATTACTCATCTACCCCTTTCCTTTTCTCTTTACAAATGACTTCACAAATGGCGCATCGAATTTACCACATCATGTATGGTCTTCGGCGCAACCTCTACAAGCATTGGATGGAACAAGGAAACCGGATGTGGTCATGAGATCTATATGGGTACATGGTGTGTTATTCTCTCGGCCTGTGAGAGGGGAAGAGCTAATTCTGGGACAGGCAGCTATATGAAAGCTCTGAAAGCAGATGTTCTCCAAGCAGCATTGGAGATACAGGATACTATTCTGGGCCCCACTATCAATTTCAACCCTCGCAAAGAAAGCAAACAAGTTCAGATTGATGACACCGAAGCCGAAATGTCAGTGGATATTCGGGATTCCTTTCATGCAGTCAATGGCCTATCAAATTCGTCTTGGTTTTTTCTTTCGCCTTTACAATATTGGTCATGCTTGAAGGAAACTATCTCAGCGGATGAGGACATTATAACAACAGTCAACAAAAATCTACACCAATCGACTTCTGTCAATGTTACCTTGAGACACTCTATTGTCTTCAGTGGAAAGCGCTTTGAGGACCGTCTTCTGGTGGCTGCAGATGCATTGGTCATAACTTTAGTCCACATGCTCGATTCCCCTGTTGGGAAATTATGGGAAAGAAGAGCAGCACAAATGGCAGCCAAAGGATCTGATATTTGGCGGGTCATCCCTTCGGATGGTCATTCATTAACAAGCACTCCTTACGAATTCTTGTTTCAGCCTACCACCACTTGGGAATACCTTGCATTGGCTATCGCTTATGCTTTCGGCGCATGCTGGTTCGTCGCAACATTATGGGGTCTGCGAGCTCTCAAATCAAGGCTTGGTCTTCTCATTGCGGCAACTACTCAATTGGCCTTCACATTCACTTCGACATTCACGATCTGTGCCATTGTCAAAACCGATCTATCTATGATACCACGAGAATATTACCCTTTGATTGTGGTCTTCTGTGGTACGGAAAATATGCTTCAACTTGTTAGAGCTGTTGTTGTCACGCCCTCATCACATCATCCAACCCTCAGATCAGCAGAAGCTTTCGGAAAGAATGGCCATATATTTCTTGCAAATACCGGCCAGAAACTTCTATTTTTGTGGGTCGTGTCAAGGTTTGGGGGCGAAGGGTTGGCTACTTTCTGTCGTTTTGCCACGCTTGCACTAGTCTTTGACTTCTTCTATTTACTAACATTCTTCGCCCCTATTCTAAGCATCGATGTACGAAGACCTCAATTGGACGATACACTGGCAGCTTCTCGGGAACAACGCTACTCATCACCAGTGAGAGAATCTTCTAAGCCCTGGGTGGACTTTATTTTTCACGGAGGAAAAATGCCTTCAACTCGTATTGTTGGTACTTTAGTGGTCATTATTGCAGTACTTGTATGCCAATGGCATTTCGACCAAGGCATCTTACAAAGCAGCCAACATTTATCGGGAAGTACCCCGACAGCTTCTTCATCCATACTACAGGTTGATGTTCACCAAGCCAGAACTCCAACTGCCTGGCTTCGTTTACAAGATCATGAAACCGTTCATGAACTCGTAAGCATTGTCAAACCACATGCTCATAGTTTTGTTGCTCAAGTTTATGACCCTTTAGTTTTTGTTTTGAATGACTCAGATCGAACGCCAAATAGATCTGGGGTCAGGTCATTTCTACCTGCTTTTTATGACTTTATCGAGAATCAGTCCCTGCAATTTCTTTTGTTTGTTTTCATCACGGGTGTGCTCGTCAATCAATTCATCAGATATCTCTTGTCGGATGAAATTTCTGATGACGAAAACCATCAAGGTCACGGTGACGAACCCCTTTTGTCGGTTAAAACATTCGGCTCTGGTCATGCTTTGGATGTTGTCTTAATGACAGCTTCTCGTGACGGAATCATTGTTTCGGTCGGTTTGGACAGATGGATTCGTATTTGGGATGCACAGCGTGCTGGCAGAAGCTATGTTATTGAAGATCCTGGATCCGACATCGACCCATTTCCCGTCTTAGCTATGGCTATCGATAGTGATTCTAACTGGCTGGCAATCCTTTCGAAGAAGATGGTCGCCCTATGGAATATCCCCGAACGAAGATGGGGTCCGGTAATGCCCGTGGATGTTATTAAAGGGCGAACACCGGAGGCATTCTTCTTCAGCCACAATGCGGCTGAGCTGATCGATCCTGTTATAATTGTTCGCCATAACGGTCTCATGACAGAACTTCATATGGAAGACCATGTTTCGAAGGAACTACAAATATGCCGCACTGCGCTGGTTTGTGTCGAGCCACATCTGGAGAAAGTTATTATAAATGGCTGTACACCACCCCCCAAAATCATTACTGCATCAAAACGTGGCTGTGTGCATGTTGCTGTTCAAGAAGATTCTGGTTGGGTCTCATATGATCTCAGGTTGCCGTGGGTATCGGACGACAAAGATGTAAATTCCATTCTTCCATTGCCGGCATTGTCCTCCTTCCTGGCTATACGTAACCACAGTGTTGATCTTGTTGACATTTACACTCATGATGTTACTCATTCTTTCGTTACAGAGAATATCAAGCCTGGAACATTACAGTGCGTCCATTCGACAAGACGAAGGCCACAATGTGGTTCTGTTGGTCTGGGTTCATTTGCGTTTATATATACTTGCATTGAAACTAGCAAACTCATTATGCAATCATACTTACCAAGCAGGGAAGGTGATACTATATGTTTCCGTGATCCCACCACACCAGGCTCCAAAACATGCTGTTTATGGCGGGAGACTGTAGAGCGGAAATATAGTATTGAAAATCCTGGCGATTGGCAAGCACTCCAATCAGGCTACGTGGTAGGTGTGCGGAAGTTACAGGATCAAGGCAAACAAGCAATGGGCAATCAACTGTTTGGATCTATTGGAGGCAGTGGGCTTCGACGACGTGGTGTTTCTGACAGGAGATCTAATACGGACCATCCAGGAGGTAAAAATGATGGCTGGGAGGTCTGGAGTTTGGGGGCACGAGGGGATGAGGCTTCTGTGCCATTAAATTCGATATACGACCAGTTACTGCTCGTTGGTAAGCTTGGCCCAGTCACGAAAGTCGGTACGAATAGTATCGCTGTCGCGCTGGGAAATGTTGTCAAACTTATCACTGTCGGTCACGAACGCTATGATCGCCCTGGTGACGACTCTGATGAAACATTCGTGGGCATGGTACCTGCTGCGAATAGAAGGAAGAGACCTGTTCTCATGCGAAAGAGAACAGAGTGATATGCAGCATGTTCATATCTTTTTGTAAGATATCATTTGTATTTAATTGGATCTTGATTCTGGGAGGCAAGGATGATACCCATCACATGGACAAAAGGCGTTCTTCAAATCAATTGATACAGGATTTACTAAGGTTAAGAAAATGGCGTTTATGGATGATGATGTTTTCCGTGTTCGTTTTGGTATTACAAGGCGTTGGAGGATCTTGGATTTGATATAGTGGCATCTACATCAAACTCAGGGGGACATGGGTGACTTTGGTAAATGCTTATTATTAGCCAATAGGCATACCGAGCTCGAAAGCATTGGGGCTTTTTTTTTTTTGCAATGATCAAAATCATGATCCAGCGCAGCTTTGCTTTGATAAGGATAGATATCAAGATGAAGATGAAGATGGATATGAATGTGAATTAAGAAGAAGCTGCAGAAGGGTTTAGTCGGCTAGCCAATTGCTCTATCTGAATTTTGTGATATTGTGATATTGTGATTGTTATGAGCTTTTTGAGAATAGAATTCAGATTATACCTAGGTAGGTAGGTGTTGAGATGGCTACAGTATTTTATTTTATTTCATGTTTAGGTATTGATATAATCTCGCTAATCGCACCTTCCATATTCATTCCTAACACCACCTACCCACCAAAATAAATGAACCCAATCCCTTCCTCGTCTTCCTTATCGTCGTCTCCAACAACACACAGCCATAGATAGGTACGTGCTAGCTTAACTTAAGCTCCCTCTGGACCCCTGCCAATTCCAATGCCAATTCCAATGCCAATTCCAAATCTCACTCACTCCACTCACTCGCTCATCCGTCAGCAGCAAGCAGATGTCATCCATATTTAATTACTGGAGTATCGCCGCTCTGATACTGTCAATTGCTGTTTTGATGCCGAGTATCATGGGTTGGTGCGGTCGGAATAGGTTTTTGGTTGGGGGGAAGGTATGTGGAGGTTTCTTCTTGAGGGGGAGGGGAGGGGGGTTGCTTGGTGGAGTTGCTTGATGGAGGGTTGCTTTGCCTTTTGCTTGGTCTGCTTTGCCGTCAACCTGCGTCATACTCGGCCACTGCCTCCGCTCTCCGGCTGCTTTACACTCGGCCACTGCCACTGTCACTGCCTCGGGATTAAGATGATTGGATATATATGCTAACGAATTGATAGACAGTACTAGTTACTGGCGCTTCAGAGGGGATGGGAAAGAGTGTTGCGATTCAACTTGCACAGAAAGGCGCAAATGTTATTATTGTTGCGCGAAATGTGAAGAAATTGGAGGAGGCGATGGAGGAGATTAAGGTAATTTTTGTACTTCCCTATGAGATATGATTTTGTATGTTTGCTCAACTAATTTCTTCGCAGGCCTCAGCTCTCTCCCCCTCAACCCAATCCTTCTATTATATATCCGCCGATGTCTCTATCCCAACCGAAGCCGCGCGTATACTCCAAGAAGCCACCACCTTCAACTCCTCCACACCCCCCGACATTGTCTGGTGTATCGCTGGCACCTCTACTCCTGGCTTCTTCCTCGATACTACCCCCCATAAACTCCGCATACAAATGGACATCAACTATTGGTCTTGTGTAGACATGGCACATTGCGTTCTCAAGTCTTGGCTCTCTACTCCAAATGTGGAAAAGAAAGAGAGGCATTTGATTTTCACGAGTAGTGTTCTGGCTTTCTATTCGGTTGTGGGCTATACACCATATTCACCCGCCAAAGCAGCCATAAAAAGTTTGAGCGATACTTTACACCAGGAAGTTCTCGCGTATCCCAATCCTCCACAAATACATACAGTCTTCCCCGGTACGATAGGGAGTCCGGGGTTAGATAAAGAGAATTTGGGAAAACCGGAGATCACACATCTTTTGGAGGCAACTGATCCAATACAAACGCCAGAAGAAGTTGCGCGATGTGCGATTAATGGGTTGGAAAAGGGAGAGTATCTTGTTACGACGGGATGGCTGGGCAGTATGATGAGGGCTTGTGCGTGGGGTGGGAGTAGGAGGGGAAATTGGGTGCTAGATACGTTGACTACGTGGGTGACGTGTATGGCCTGGGGATTTGTGGGGAGAGATTTGGATGGGAAGGTTAGGAGATGGGGAGAGGAGAAGGGTTTTGCGAGGGGGTGATGAGGAGGTGTATATGATATGTTGTACAGTTGGACTCCCAGAATCAAATGATTCTAGGGCGGCCCGGATGTTGAGGAGAGTATATAAACATAGACTGATATGCTATAGACAAGATAAGACTAGACTACTAAAACACTAGACTAATGTAGAAATCAAGATTCGATCCTCTAAATCGAACAAACTACTGGTAGTTGGTGTCATTGCGCTAAAGCTAACAATCAAAGCTAACTATACTTGAGCATGATAGGCTTCTTTATACCGGACACTCCAACGATATCATCAGACATAGAAATTGATATGCGCAAGTGCGAAACTCAAGCAAGGGAAGGGTGTAGGACGACAGTGGATGGATGGGAAAGTTTCCACCTTGCTAATCTTATTTTTGTTACGAGTACATTAAGCGAAGTATTTGAGGTTGAGGGGAGGATAATATTAGTATGCTGGAGTGTATGTAATGTCGAATTGATGATACGTTTATGTACGGTAAAAGTCACGTTTTCCGTGGAACTATAAATACCGGTGGTGTTATAGATAGATGTATTCCTACTACTCGAGTAATGGATAATGAGTCGAAACTTTAGAAAGAGGTGAGTGAATATTCATAGATTGAAAAGGAAACTATAGGGATGTGACTCGTGAGGAGCTTATTACTGTACAGTAGGTGTTTCTGAGATAGGGAACCCCCGAGGGAGATGGATGGTGGTTTTGTGGTATAAATTATAATAGTTTCTTGATTTTCTTTTGGAAATGATGGGATGGGATGAGTGAAATAGGGTCGGTTATACAAGAAGGAAGGATGTCGACTATTTTATGTACTAATTGGTGAATAGTCGGTCCTGCGGACTACGGAGGGGCTATGAATGATATGTATGATATTCTGCGAGCTTGTCGACTGTTCATTCCATTGGGGTTGCGGATGTAATTTTCCAATCTAATAAAATTATATTGTACTCGAGTAGCGTCTGACGATTTCATGCTAACTCAATATTTTCATATCACTGGTTGTCTGGGAACAAGGGGTCAAGATGAAGCACCGGTATGAGGATATACTCTAGTATTATATGATTATTGTCATCGCGGATGATTGAACGTGTGGAGTGGAGTAGGGGCTTTTAATGTTCAGTTTCTATTCTAGCGTCAAGATTCTATGCCAAGTGGGATGGATAAACAGATCGTAATTCTCTGCAGGATCTAATTTTAGATCTACTCCTCAGTCAAAAAAGCAGAATTGAAATATCGGTATTTCTTCGCTTAGCAATGATTATACTCGAGTACAGTAGTCATTTATGCGCCCCTGCCCCTCCCTATCCTTTACAGAGTCTTACTTGACTTTCAGCGTTTCCAGCATAATTAGCATCTCGAAACGACACTTCAAATGGATTTCTAGAGGAGAAGTATTGTAGCTTGGATAAGTATCGAGATTCTGATAATTTATAAAATAAGTATTGAGGTAACAATTCGAGTTCATCAAACATTACTGTACCCAGAAGCATGAGTAGACAAAAGAAGCGAGGTAAATCAACCAGTGAAGCGGGGAAATAAACAAGGAGGTATCATCAATCATCTGCTTAGTAGCTTGTGGACTTATCTATACGGTAGTGCCCTCAGTATAAATTCCAAGATCATCATATCTCTCTCAATATTTCCTAAGGTGCCAAAAATTAATCCAACTAAAAGTCGCTTATCCAAATACAACCTACCCATTCCTGTCCAATTCTCCTCCTGTGATCATCTAAACACTGAGGTGTGCTGTATATACATAATTGGACTCGGCTTGCTAGACTCGTAGATAGCTTAGTTGTCCGATGGCCGCTCCTCTAAATTGAAGTTCCTTTAGGCCGCTCCGGCTGCGGCGGAACTTTCTTGCTCTAGGTTCCCTTTCATTTGTTCCTTTCTACGCCACAATAGTAACAATTTCTCGCCAAGCGTTCCTCTTTTTTTCATTCAGCCCAAGGCTTCTTAATAGGTGCGAGTATAGGCAAAGTAGTAGTATCGTACTATCGTTGAAATAACAGGCCTCAGGGAAAGTATTATGTAGGGGCACATCTTAAGGCTATCATTATGTGTTTAGTCCTTTCTTTCTTATAACCTCAGTTATGAATGGCGGCTTCATATAAAAAGCAGCCAGCTCTCTCATATTTTGATCCTTTGGCTTGTCATATCTTCACTTGTGGTGACTGAGCTATTGGGATGCTCTCCATGAACAAGTCAATATCAGCCGATATAAGATATGAGTAATTATGGCTGAAAATGGTGATTTACTGTGACTCTGGGACAACTACTCGGCAAAGGTACGTTTTGACTGTCAAGTCAAGTCAAGTCATTCCTGACGGTGGCCAGTCATTTTACGTTAATTAAAGAGACTGATGGCTAAAGTTTTGAATTTACCTAGGTAGTTTGACTGTGAAAAGAATGATTTGATAGATGTGTAATCTGACTGTTTTGCAACAGTATAATATATCTGCATGTGTCGAGTTTTGGCAGTGAATCTCCGCTACCATTCCATTAGAATCCTATGAGTCCTGATAATAACCAAGGGATAACTTGGAGTAAAAAGTGAACGAAAGGGGAATATTTGTGGTTGGGTTGTATTCAGGTTTACAAATGTGAAATTGATATTATAACGAACTACTCGAGTACATGATATGACACTGTTTGATTGGCATTCGTTAATTATGTGCACATCATCATTTAGAAACTGGCTACAACTCCCTAAAATCCAACGCCAATATTTGTTTTTACATTTCATAGTAGCTAGAAACTCTCACTACTATACTTGAGATGGCGAAATAACTGAATGTTTTATATCTTGAAATAAAAATACACATTTATGAACTCTCCATTCCATAATTTCAGTTACGATGTAAACTTTATATGCGAAAAAATGCACGTAAATTAAATGGATCAAATTTCTATAACCATTTCAAAAGCAAGAAAATCAGATTTCTATTCTTCAAGATGCAATAATCCATCCACCATTAATTCCCACTCAGAAACCACAAACCAAATCAACACCCCCTATCAATTCCCATCAATAGCAATACCATACGTTAACTCCTCCCCATAAACTTGACCAATAATACGAACCACACCAGAAAAATGATACCGGATAAGTTTAACTTAGTCCAGTACCAACATAGCGAGGAACTATGCTCAAAAACATGTAAATGTGTAGAAACGATCAGAGGACACCGTTATTCCACGAACCCTCACATGTCGCTGCTTGCGGATAGGAGTTCTGAAACTTTGTACTGAATTAGCGATCTTGTATATATATACTGTGGTACTCTCGACGAGAGACTTCTGCACTTACCAATCATGTTTATTCCCAGCAACTTTAGCCAGTTTATGCTTATTTATCCCGAGAGCTCCGGTTCTGCTCTTCACGCTGATTGTTTCTGTACGCCACCTCCCTTTTTACACTTTCACGGTAGTTGCCCACAGGCTGAATGAATGTATCAACAGCAAGACTTATTCTTTCTGTCCACGTTGTCTTGTGCGTGTGCTCCTTTTCCCCCCTTGATGCGGAACTTCTAGACAACTTTCGGTCTGAAGAATGGTGATGACTTGATTTCCCATGCCTGTTCGGGTCCTTTGACCCCGAATATTTTCTTTCCTCCTTGATGTCAAAAGCCGGGCTCGATGATCGCACAGGAGTCTCGTGTGAATTAGCCTCGGAAATATTGTCAGGAATGTCTGATTGGGCTCGTTCTGGAGTCTGCATTGGGGATCGGAGCTGCTGCGGTGGAGGCAGAGCCAGCGTCTGATTTTGTGGCTGCTGGACCGTATGGTTCTGTTCTGGATGAGCATGTTGAAGTTGTTCATTCATGATTACCCACAGTACGTTGAGGATATTTAAATAGGTGATTTAGATTTCTGTAGATGAACTTTCGTTGTAGATGTAAAGAGGAAGTCTTTGAAACGGGGGAAAGCAAGGCCTTAAATGTTACTTTACCTCCTTACACCGGAAGACTCAAGGATATACGGATTCATGGCCATGTGGTATGAATGACAATATATGGTTCTGGTAAACTGGATCCTTGAACAGTGACGACTTGATATGGTCGAGAAACAATTTAAAAGGACAAGAAATGACTGAAATGGCTGGGAGAATGATTGATTTTGGCGACAGCGAATGAAAAGTAGCTGTGAAATGGATGTAAAATCACTTAAATCAATATGCAACGAATTTAGACTGAATGAAAAGAAGAACATTCACAACGGAAAAGCGTGATAAATGACTGACCGAAGACTCATTGTTTTGAATGTTTATATGCACTGCCATTCAAGTTTGTTGGTCAATAAGACCTGGATATCTGATGGATGCTTGATAGATGAAGTCTGATTCTACAGACAGGAGCTCGAGCTTGATTCGCATTAGTATTCTATGATATTTGAGGAATGCAACTGTTGGCTCATATGATGGTTGATGAGCATACTGGATGATAGAATGTGTGTTAAAGTTGTATTCAGATATGCGGATCCCATAAAGTCCAAGGTCCAGACTTTGGGCTTGATCATCCATAATTATAATTGGAAAAACACAATCGAAATGTTCAATTCATATTTGAATAATGTCTGGTCACCTTCCCAAGACCCTTAAACAGGTAAGAGAACAGGATTTTAAAATCATGCAATTCCTAAATTCTCAGAGTTTCAGATGATAGCAACTAAACAACTTAAATCCAGATGAGAACTTGACTTCAAGTCTCGGCATATATTTGACCACACTAGATTGTGATATAAATCATACTAGTTTAATTTTCGTTCATAAAACATAGCTATATTCTTCTGTAGATGTTACAAGACCTCTTCCCAATAATGATTACAAACACATAAATGAAATAACAAACCAAATCCATCTCATCCCGCACTGGTGAAATGAAAACCAAAAACTGACCCTAAAACTTTCTGGAAGATTGTATCCATACCAATCAACCCCCAAAGTTCTCGAATATAAATACGTTAACGAAAAAACGAACAAGTCACGGATCGCTTTCGTCACATTCTC
The DNA here is from genome assembly GCA_000503235.1 of Sclerotinia borealis F-4128. NCBI lineage: Eukaryota > Fungi > Ascomycota > Leotiomycetes > Helotiales > Sclerotiniaceae > Sclerotinia > Sclerotinia borealis. Next base: position 11,290 of record KI628738.1, on the reverse strand, counting down.
GTAATATTTTATTTCCGTAAACCAACCGTCGAATATCATTTGATACGTGCGCACTATGGTGCAGTCCAACACCTATAATAACCGTTCGCAAGACAGAAGCCGGGGTTTGAATCTCTAGTGAATATACAGCTAGTTTTGAAGGCATATGTATTACTTTACCAGCGGCACCAGTAACACCTAAGAAAGGGATCAATGGTGCGGATCTGATAGCACAGCTAGAAGAACATACTGTCTCTGTCTCCTTCATTAGGGCCTTTGACAATCATAAACTAACTGTATTGTTAGGGTGGCTACCGTCTGATTCAAGAGTCACTACTACCTCACATTCAAAGGTAGACCTAGGGACACGGGATACCAGATAGATCCCCACAAGATAATATCTACCATACAACATATTGTTTGGAGATAATCACCAGTTAAAGCTGCTGAGAAATCTTGAACCTCTTAGGGAAGACAGATCAGTTTCGTGTCCGTAGTATCTACCTCAAGGCTACTTGTTATATATATATATGTAGAATGTTGCACTGAATATGCCTAGGTATGTATGCACCCGTGCAGCTCCGAATACGCGAAAAAGCCATATATTTGAATATGAATTCCATTGAGGAAGGTAAAAACCCCCCATGACTTCCTAGTCCCTCTCGAAGAAGAGCTAAAAGAACTTCGCTTCAACTGCCAAGATGACATCAAAGTATTTGATACAGATTTGGAGCATCCAGAATATTCTATGAATTTTCATTTTGGTAAATGGGCAGTGTTGCCAAATATTATAATTTACAACGATCATACCTCTAACATGCGGGAACTCTCCAAGCTGGTAGGAAATACAACGCTGCTACTAGCAGCTCAGTAGCTCAGTAGCTCAATAGTTTAAGCCACAATTGAGATCCTTGCGAGGCACTTTAGATACTTCTATAAAATTGAGATATGTTGCCATGGCCCTGGATATGACCTCACCAAACAGCGACTTACATTGCATGTCCTTCCGGTCCATGATGAAAATCATTCTCAAACCTCCCCCACCCCCCCGTAGGCTCATCACACATCTTCAACCCATGAATTTTCAAATCATAGGCCCCATCCTCTGGTCTCTGCCCCTGACAAACATTACCCCCCATCGCCACATTAATAATCACCTGAAAATCATTCAACCTCCTCGTCCCTTCAGGAACAACCGCCTTCATCACCACCCTCCCATCCACATACCACACCATCTTCCCCCCTACCCCATTCTCCGGCTGATTCCACGCAAACTCATACGTGTGCTGCGAATGCTGCATATTATGCACCGGCGTCTCCACGACCCGATGTTTATTCCAATCATCCCCATTAAAATGTCCCCAATGCAAACAAGTATGATTCGTCGCATCTCCATTCCACGTCTCCATAATATCCACCTCCCCATCATTCGGCCACGAAAATGGTTCTCGAGGTAATAACCAAAACGCGGGCCAGATCCCAGACGCACATGGTGGAGTTATAGTCGCTATCAGACTTCCGCGATCGCGGGCAAGTGTCGTGTGGCTTGTGAGACGCGCGCTTGTGAATTTGCCGTTGGATGAGATAGCTCGTAAAACTAAACATCCATTCTCGTCGTGGAAGGAATTTTCCCCGTCTGCGACGTAGTTCTGAAGCTCATTGTTTCCCCACCCATGATCACCAAGTTGATGTCTGAAGTTATCGGAGACGGGTGTGTGGGGGGAGAGAGAGGGGTTCCAATAGGGATGGATTGCAGAGTAGGAGGGTCGATTTTGAGGGATCGGTGGAGGTGCACCTGCTTGATGATGAGGTTGGATTTGGGGGTAATATCCCGGTGGTGCGGGTTGTGGTGGTAGAGGCGTATGTGTGGTGGATTGGCCGGGAATTTTGAAATTGTGTTGGGCTGCGAAAGCTTCGCCCTTGGCTTTGGCTTTCTCGAGGATGCTTTTGAAGGACATGTTGTATCTTATGTAGTTTGGTTTGTTGTAGATCGTTTGTAGATCGTTTGGAATGTTTACTATGGATGTCAAAGTGCGGGTACGTCAGCTTGCGGGCTGCGGGGTAATCCCGGTGAGCCTCGTCTTTAGAGACCCCGAGTCGATTTTTTTTAGTTTCGGTGAGCTTTCAATACAATATCCACAAGTTCACATGTTAATTACGGAGGATATACTCGAGTAGCTAGCGAGAGATTGACGTGGTTGAATTCGAAACTATAAAGTTTATTTCACTGAGGCTAAGGGCAATTAGATATGTTACTAGTACTCAGTGATTGCATCTCCACCTTGTGCTATAAATTCTTCATACCTGTCTCCAGGAGACACTCTTCATCTATGTTTCTAGTAATACAAACAAATGTACAAATACATACTATATACTTTTCCCCTCATTCAACCCAATCACAGAAACTTCGTCTTCTCCATGCTATTCGTAAACAATTCTCTACACCTAACCTTACTGCCCAACCTCGCGCACAGTAAGAAAGCTCCACTCAACTTCCTATGCAGACTATAAGTTTCCTCTGGCGGCGGCGCCAATCTCTCTCTAATCATAACCGGAATGAGAGCCTTGACTCTATCCGTAATCGTCTGATCTTTGAAATCGTAAATCTCTGGGGAAGATTCTAAGAACGGTTCTGCGAGTGTGAGGACGGACTGTATGTGTGCATTGAGCATTGCCTTGGATTCTTGACCTGTGAGATATCCAAGGTCGATGGATAGATCTCGGACTTTGTTCCTCTCAGATCTGGAGGCTGCGTCCAGTAGTTGTGTGTATTTATTGATGAATTCCTCTGGGTACTCGCGAGAGGCACCAAAATCAAGAAGTTCTAGTTTGTTCGTTTGGGCATTGAAGAGAAAATTTGTCCAATTGGGATCAGTTTGCATGTATTTGAATTCAGTAATCTCCCGAAGACAGAGGCGGAGGATTTGAGTCCCAATCCAATCTCGTTGTTCTTGTGTGAAGCTTTGTATGCGAGTAACACCGACTCCCTCCAAGTATTCCATAGTAAGAACTTGTTTTCCTGATGCCTCTGAGTATACTTTTGGGACAACGAAGACGTCCTCCTCATCTGCTAGAAGTTCTTGGAAACGTAGCCCGCATTCTGCTTCTCGAATGTAATCACATTCCCATCCCAGCTCTGTTCGGGCGTTTGCAATTGTTTTATCGAGAAACAAGCCTTTTGGTAAGAGACGAGATGCTGTGAGTAGAATTGCGAGATTATTGAGATCGGAATCTATGGAATCTGCCACCCCTGGATATTGAATCTTCACAGCGACCTTGACACCAGTTGATTTGAGCGTTGCACGATGAACTTGACCGATAGATGCTGCGGCCAGAGGAACCTCCTCAAATTCGTCAAACAGATCTCTCCATTCGGCTCCGAGGTTTGCTGTTAATACCTTGTTTCGTTGTGACGCAGGCATGTAATCTGCGCGGTCCTGGACTCGCTGCATTACTTCTTGGATTGCAGGAGGAAGCATCTTGGAGTCCTGGAAACTGATCATTTGACCCAATTTTAGAGCTGCACCCCTCATTCGAGACAACTTAGTCACGAGCCTATCCATATTACCCGCGCTCAGCATAAAAGAACCTTCGCCGCCACCACCGCCGACTCGACGAAGACTTTCGCTAATTGCTCCTCCAACCATACCAGCAGCAAGACCACTATAATTCCATAATCTCCCAAGCCGTGAAGAAGGAACACTAGATTCTCGCAGCCTATATATGCCAGGCTCTGAACTCGCCTCAGGCTGCGTCTAAATTACTGTCAGATCTAAGTATCACATGCATCAAGTACGAGAGGAGTTCATATTTACAGTATCATTGCTAGTTTCTTTGCTAACATCTGCCGCTAGCTTTTCAAGATCTTCATCTTTTTTATGAGATGCATCAGATATTGGCTTGGGGAGAATGTCCGGAGTGGTGGGTGCTGCCTGGACTGATGAACGAACATTGAATGTTTCCTGCTCTTTATTTCTTGCTAGCTTGGGTTGCTCTACAGGGGTGTCTTTTACTCCCTTTAATCCTAGAGAGCCTCTACTTGATCCTTGAGTCTTACCGCCTAACAACCTAGCAATCCTTGGGCTATGAAATAGGTCAGTGTTAATACCATCGGGCATCTGTTCTTGTTCAGGGACCGATTCAGTAAATGGTATCTTTTCAGTTGTATGGGTTTCATTGTAAAAAGAGTCAATGTTTATACCATCTTCCTTGAGATGGTTGCCATTCTCTTGAACATCTGATGTATGTTTTGGTATCTTAGCCCTGGGCAGAGATGATAGGGTAGGTGATGTGTGTTTTGATCTATCGTAAAATGAGTCCTCATCGTGACCTTCCTCCAATGGGTTTTTGGACTTTCCCGTTGCGTCTGCAGTTATTGATGGTATTTGATACTCAAAAGTTCGCTGAATACGTCTTGCATCATCTGCGGACATGGGTTTAGTTCTTGGAGTAGGAATGACTGAGGCATCGGAAGACTTTGGCTGCAATCCTTCACCTTTTATGGGGTCTGATGTAGGCGCGACTTGAGACTTGATCGGGGTTGTGTCTGCATTCAATTCGGCAGTATCGATTTCCACATCTTTGAGAGGAATTGTTCCATCTGGTAGAGGGTGACTATTGGCCTTTTCCTGCCGAATATCCAAATCTCCTTTCGGTCTCGAATTGACAGTTGAATTCGATTCAGATCTATCATAGAAATGATCCTGCTCCAAGCCCTCTTTATTTTCTGTGACGTGCTCTTGTTCTTTGGTAGATTTTGTGCTAGGTATATGACCACCATCATTTGATTGCGAACTCGGTGATGTATTGTCTGTTGCCTCTTTGGTCCAATCTGGCACATTATCATTCAACCTTGATGCAAGAAAGGATGCGGCCTTTGCAGTTTCCGTAACTCGATCCGTCTGGTTGCGTACTGCTCGTGCGAGAGTCGAAGTTCTATTGTAGACATCTATTTGCCTCGTCTTCAGTGCAATGTGTTTCTGTGCAACCCCGCGGGAAGCACTGAAAAGAGCGGCCAAGTCCAAAATCCTCTTTCCCGCCATATTGAGCTACTTATCAATTCAAAGCCGATCATCCATTAATGTCGAGTGATTGAAGGTGAGCTCTGCGGAGCATTGCTCTTTTTTTGGAGGGGTTGTCGAGCTTCATGAACAATTCTTGTCGAGCTTAATCCCTGTACATCATAAAGACCGACGTCACTACTATCGTGAGATGGTGTGAGTTGCAGCAATATGATTGACAAGACAATTGTGAATGGTAACAGCCAAGAAGTCATAAAACTATTGGTGTAAAGATATAGGATAGGAGCATCACATAGTATGGCATGCGGCGTATTTGCAATATTCAAGGCCAAAATATACATTCACAATAACATAAATCATATAAATCTAGCTCTTTCTCTTTTGAAACAGTTCACATACGGGCCTATACATATGCGAAACCTGATTGTATAACACTTTTTCATCGCTCAGGGATGACTTGGCATCCATTGGGTATCTTATAATCAATATACCCCCCAAACGCCGTTTTCTTCGTATAACCCAATGCCACAATTCAACTTGTCCCCGAAGGAGTCCATCTAGCCCGTAGATTAGATTTTACTTTCACGGTCCCTGGTGTCCTGATACCGAAGGTATCGTTAGTCCCCTTGCCTGAACCGCCAACACGACTCCACAAGCGTTCAGCTGCTGGTGTTAGACCACCCGAACCCACTCTAGGGCTGCTGGGAAATTTGGGCACAGGGGTCATCTCAACCTTGCCAGTCATGCCATTCTTCACAGATGTACGTTTACTTCTGGCAGTCTTATCAACAATCCTATGATGTAGATCCTCCCGCCTGCTTTGTTCTTTTATTATGAATGGGTTTTTGGCAGTTTCGCCTGGACCAAGATCGATAATCGAAGAGGGCGTATATAGTTCGTTCTCCGGTTCATCGTCCACGAATGCATATCCGTTTACACGTGGAGTTTCGCTTCCATTGAATCCAGATTCTGAATCCGCGACCCGACGAGTTCCAGCTATGGCATCTCTTACAGCAGATATGGACGGAGATGAGGGTATATTGGTTTCCTCTTGAAGTACAGGAGCGGGCATCCTTGTATTAGCATAGGTGACACCTTTTGGAGTAGCTCTTGACTCGTTTTGTACTTTCTGTGCCACGGTTTCAACAGAATCTTCCACACTGTCGAGTCGAAACATCAATCCATTATCTGGCTTAGACTTCCAGGAATCGGGCTGGGCTGGCCTTTCCGTTACATCTCGAATTGCAAGTATTTTTCTTTTCCCGCCATCATCATCCAGCGATTCTCTTGACTGCAGAAGCTTCGTTTCGACCTCCTTCTGCTTTAGCATCATGTTTGATGCAACTTTGTTTCCGGTCCACATCCAAGCATACTTTTCCGCTCGTTTCTGATTTTGTTTGTCCAGCAATTTATAAAAGCTTTCGTTGTCCTCACTGGTGTATAACGATTGAAATTTGGTGAGGCTCATGTTTGTATCTATTTCAACTTTGGGGGTCTGAGTTGCGTCGGAAGCAATCGACATTGGGGTATCTTGAATGAATGCTCCAGGTGTTTCGGAAGCTCGAGATGGTGTCTGAATAGATGTGCCACGCCTTCCAATACGTCTCCCCGGAGTCATAACATGTCGAAGCCTACGTTCGGCACTTGTGATCCAGGCTCCATCCTTTGAGTCGAGCGCATCTAAATATTCTTGTTTCGTTTCTGTTTCGAGTAGTCCCGGAAAGAAATCCCGAGCAATGATCTCTGAAATGGCATCAGTGTATGCATCTTCGTCGATAACATTCTTGGGTCGTTTGATGCGTTTTGGGGGCGGTGGCATTAAAGCACTTTCATTTGCGCGTTTTGAAAGAGCAGTCGAGGTCGATGATGTTGAGTTTGATGGTACTAAATCCATCGCTTCAGATGTGCCAACTCCAAAAAGTTATGTCGTATATTCAATTTACTGCCGGTTCAACAAAATGATGGATGGTGGTTGATGGTTGGCTTTTGTTTGATTGAAGCATTGAGGCATACAAATCCGATAAGAGATGGGATGGACAAATGGATATCGGAAAATCAATGATTAAGCGCGTGCAATAATGTTCCACCACCACACTGACTACAGGGATGTTTTTAAAGACTCCGAAAGAATCCTTTGGGATTACTCTAGAACTCGAAAGTATTCACAAAGTACAAACTTCAACTTACTTTTTAATTTCAATATTTGTAAGTGCTACTTATACAAACACACTTTTTGTACCTTCAGACTTCAAAATCAAAGTCAGCCAAAGTCATCACATTGAGAAATATACTAAATTCTTAGCAGAGTTTCTTTTCTACAGTATCACTAACGGTACACTTCCTCTCCGATAAAACTGCAACCCCGCACCCACTATACCAAACTTTTCGGTGTTGATAAAATGACCTCCCGTGAAGAAGAGGCCGTTGCCTTGAAGAATGAAGGAAACAAAGCATTCGCTGCTCATGACTGGATTGGGGCGATCGATTTATATACCAAGGCGATAGAACTTGACGACCAAAAGCCCACATACTACTCGAACAGAGCTCAGGTACTACTCGCAGATGCACTTATCCCTCAAAATTGCTCGCGTGGCTGACATTTTTGCAGGCAAACATTAAATCCGAGGCTTATGGATACGCAATAGCTGATGCTACGAAAGCCATTGAACTTGATCCAAACTTTGTCAAGGTGCGTTGGGACGGAGCTTCTTACACTATAACTCTTCTTTTGCTTTGGGTTCAGAAATCTAACCGCTTTCTTGCAGGCATTCTATCGTCGAGCCATTGCATATACTGCGATCCTAAAATCCCAAGAAGCCCTTAGAGATTTCAAGACTGTTGTTAAGAAAGCACCCAATGACAAAGATGCGAAGCTTAAGTTGGCAGAATGCGAAAAGATTGTTAAAAGGATCAATTTCTTCAAAGCCATCGATATTGGAAATCCACCATCTGCTTCGGAAGGCCTCAACCTCGATGATATGATAGTGAAGGATTATGATGGCGTGCAGTTAGGCAAGGAAATGACGACGGAGTTCATCGATGATATGCTGGAACGTTTTAAGAATGGTAAAAAGATACATCAGAAATATGTTTATCAAATTGTGATGGCGGTACAAAAGATTGTATACGATGAGCCAACGATGGTGGAAATGGAGGTTGATAGCGATGTACAGTTGACTGTTTGTGGAGATACGCATGGTAAATTGGCTGTATTTTTTTATTTTTTATTTTTTTTGCTAACTTGAGTCTCAGGTCAATTTTTCGATCTTATGGAACTCTTCCGACTCAACGGTTTACCCACAGAGAAGCATTATTACCTATTCAACGGTGATTTCGTTGATCGAGGCTCTTGGTCAACTGAGATTGCACTACTTTTGTATGCCTACAAATGGTTACGTCCATCAGCATTCTTCATCAATCGAGGAAATCATGAGACTGATGACATGAATCGTGTTTATGGATTTGAGGGCGAGTGCAAGGCAAAATACAATGGTAAGTTATCTTCATGGTTTACGTGCCCAGGCAAATGATAACTAATTTCTATTAGACCGTACTTTCAAGCTATTTTCCGAAAGTTTCTCCGCTTTACCTTTAGCAACTCTCATTGGCAAGAAATATCTCGTACTTCACGGAGGCTTATTCTCAGATGACAAGGTCACATTAGACGACATCCGGGCCTTAAACAGACATAATCAACGCCAGCCAGGTCAGGCAGGGTTAATGATGGAGATGTTATGGACTGATCCACAGAAAGAGCCAGGTCGTGGCCCAAGTAAGCGTGGCGTAGGTATGCAATTTGGACCAGATATCACCAGGAAGTTCTGTGAAAACAATGGATTGGAGGCCATCATTCGTAGTCACGAAGTCCGAATGGAAGGTTATGAGGAGGAGCATGATGGAAAGTGTATTACTGGTATGCCAATATTCATTCAACATATCTCACATCACAACTAATAATTATAGTCTTCTCGGCCCCCAGATACTGCGACAGCACAGAGAATAAAGGAGCTTATATCAATATTGGACCTGATTATAAATTGGACTTCCACAAGTTTGATGCAGTACCTCATCCTAACATCAAGCCTATGGTGCGTATTACTTACTTCCTATTATAAAACCCGCTAACTCTTCGACAAGGCATACGCACAAAATTCTCCTTTGTCAATGATGTAGACGGAAAAGTATCATCGGATATACCAATCAATCTTTTGGAGCATTCCTAGAATGTTGGATCTATTACATCTCTCAAGATAGCGGGCGTTCTGTGGGGATATCTTGCGAAGAACTTGATCTTGTACAATAGATGTGATGTCCTCACATATTCTAGCGCGGGGCTTTAATAATGCCCAAGCGAGAATGTATCTATTCAAAATGCACTGAACTGGGTCTTAAGCAGATATCAGCTTCGTTCGGGTAAATCTCCACTATATAACTCGCGAAAGCTCCTTGATATCTCGGAAAAGCATATCTTGTTACTCGAGTAATCGTAGGAAAGTTCTTGAATGTTGCGAATCAACAAAAGTCAATATGCATGCACTCGTATCATCTCTCATGTTAAACCTTGTGTTTATAAAACGAAAATTCAATTCTCTTCCGAATGTGTGGAGGGGCTACTACGACTTCTTATCCTTCAAATTAGACACTGTCACACTGAAACTTAAAAATCTCGACTCGATTATCTTCAGACTATTCATTCATCCCCCCAGAACTAAACAAACAATCTAGTCATAATTTGATTTTTAATCCCCCAAAATTTGTACATTATTTACTAGATCTCTGTACTGAGTACTACATGATACATAATACCGCACCTAGACAGTACAAGTACTGCAACTCGAAATATGATATCGTCCCTGTCCCCGAGAAAGAAATGAAATGAGATAAAGGAGATCCGATTCCGTTATTCATGCATTATATGCACTGTATGCAGCTTCTTTCCCTTGTCATGCTTGTCATGCTTGTCATAGATGCAATATTTCACTACATACCTTGATTGTTTTGATTTCTTGGCTTTGATTTGATTGTGTTGTGTTGTGGGTTTGTGGGTTTGTGATGTTGTGGTTTGTGATGTGATGGATTGGATTGGTTATAGGTTATGGAGTAGATGTGTGAGAGGTGGTGTGGTGTGGTGTGGTGTGGTGTGAGTGTGAGTGTGTGGTGGGTAGATAGAATTATTGCATAGTTTATTGCATAGTTTGTTGCATGTCTGAGATTTTCGGGGTTTGGACAAAGCGGAGGAGGGTTTGGAGGTTTGGAGGTTTGGAGGAAGGGGAGGGGTCTGGAGGAAGTTGAGGAGAGGGAGGAGACGAGGAGAGGAGAGGGAGGAGACGAGGAGAGGAGAGGAGAAGGGAGAGGAGGGTTAGAATTGATGGGTATATGTATATGTATAGTTTTGTTTTGGGCTGGATTGGAATGGAATGTAATGAATGGGATAGATGGGGGAGTGGGAGGCGGAGTGGGAGTGAAAAAGGGAGGCGGAAGGCTAGAGGCGGAAGGCTAGAGGTAGAGGTGGATGGATTGAATATGGCGTTTGTACATATGTAGCCATGAGAGCATTATATTCACTTCCCATCTCGAAATGATGCTAAAGAACCAGAGACATTATTTACAACAAAGATGAAGGTCCGGTTGGTACCAATCTATATGATTTGGTGCAGGTTAGCATTACATGTGCGCTGTTATTGGGCAATATAAAGTACGAGTAGTTGAAATATTACAAAATCTACAGCAACTTTTTGGGTTTAAGACTAGAATAAGTAATTGAGAGTAGTTTTACTATAATCGTTGTTTTTCACTAAGCTTGTTATAACTACTCGAGTATAGAGTTAGCAAATGTAATTTTATTATTTTATTATCACAGGGCTGGTACAGGTTCTGATGGGTACTAGATAAGATATATAATATTCGATAAGGAAAGAAGAAGGCACATAAAGCAATGCTAACTATATAATGGATAAATGCCTAAGGTATTTATCTAAGCTAGTTAGGAACAGGTAATAAGGATAGTAAGGACAGTAAAGATAGTGAATCTGTAACAATATTTCCTTCTTCTAAACCTTGTTTCTTCTCAAACAAATGTATAATATAGCAAATAATGTAAAGTCTTTGTTTCTTATAACAAATTCCTATAAATTCTATCAAATTATTTTAGTTGTATATCCTATTTATTAATTTTTCTGTTTTATCTATTATTCATTAATAAAACTATAATTATCGAAAATTATTATATAAGCGTAATCATTAAATTGAATACTTTTCTTTAAACTGATATTATTAATTTGTAGTTTTCT